>CM045772.1:82388738-82637176 GCA_025200525.1 Camellia lanceoleosa | reverse complement strand
GACCTAAAAGCATACCTCTCCTCCACCCCTATTTTGGTCACACCTCAGCCGGGCGAAGAGTTGTATCTCTACTTGGCGGTCTCTCAACACGTAGTGAGTGCCGTCCTAGTTTGCGCTGAAGGCGTCCAGCATTTGCCCATCTTCTATGTAAGCAAGACTTTGCTCCCGGCCGAGACGAGATATCTTGCTTTGGAAAAATTGGCGCTAGCCCTGATGATGGCGTCAAGGAAGCTGGCACACTATTTTCACGCCCATACAATAGTAGTGCTTACCGAGTTTCCACTCAAGGTGCTCTTTGAAAAAGCAGACTTTACCGGGAGAATTTTGAAATGGGCCGTAGAATTGGGACAATACGACATCAAGTTCCGCCACAAGACCGCGATCAAGGCTCAAGCTCTTGCGGACTTCGTGGCGGAATTTGCTCTTAGCACGCATCCAGTTTGTCCGGTTGATTTGGCTAGTGCGGACTTAGCACAGCCCATGGTTCAGGCGATGGAGACAAGTATTGGCTTGCAAGTGGAAGAAGGGCAAAGAGCGACCAAACTAGCGAAGCCGGACAACTCAATGGAAGACAAGCTCAACCAGGACCAGGAAAGAGACCAGACTGAGCCGATCGGAGACTTGGAACTGAGGAGCTCCCAAAACCCTTATGAGTGCTAGAAGCTGTTCATTGGCGAGATGTGGAAGCTCTTCGTCGATGGGGCATCCAACAAGCACGGGGCCGGACTGGGTATCGTACTAACTTCTCCGGACGGGCTGATCATCGAGCAGGCCATCACGCTCGGCTTCCCTGCATCCAACAATGAGGCGGAGTACAAAGCCCTCCTCGCTGGGCTAAGAAACGCATTGAGAATGAAAGCATCGGCCCTTATGGTATTCAGCGATTGGTGGTCAATCAGGTCTTAGGGGAGTACGAGGCAAGGGATGAGAGAATGGCCAAGTATCAGGCCCTTGTGCGTGCAGAGATCAAGAAGTTCGACGCTATAAGAATGGAACAGATCACCGCGAAGAGAACAACACGGCTGATGAATTGGTCGGACTCGCTTCTGCTCAGACAGCCTTTCCCAACCCTTTAATGATCGAATTCTTACCTCGGCCAAGTATTGAGGAACCAGAAGCAACCGAGGTACTCTGCACCGACTTGGGTCCTTCCTGGATGGATCCCATCATCGCCTTCCTGAAAGATAGGGTTCTATCGGAAGAAAAGAAGGCGGCCAACAAGATCCAGGCCAAGTCAGAGCGGTTTTGGCTCTCCTCGTCCGGTGCCTTGTACAAGAAGTCTTTCACCGGGTCGTATCTGAAGTGTGTCCACCCCGCTAAGGTGGAAGCTTTTCTCTATGAGATCCATGAAGGCATCTGCAGCAGCTATACTAGGGGCAGATCTTTGGCTTACCGAGCAATTTCCCAAGGTTACTGGTGGCCGTGCATGCAGGCGGACGCGCAGAAATACGTTCGCTGGTGTGAAAAGTGTCAGAAATTCGCTCACCAGATCCACCAGCCAGCTAGAGAATTGCTCCCCCTCACAAGTCCTTGGCCGTTCGCGCTTTGGGGGTTAGATATTGTTGGACCATTACCAGCAGTACCGGGCAATCGCAAGTTCTTCATCGCCGCCATCGACTACTTCACCAAGTGGGTTGAGGCCGAGCCACTGGCAACCATAAAGGAAAAAGATGTGAAAAAGTTTGTCTGGCAAAATATTATCACCCGCTTCGGCATACCAAAGGCCCTCATATCAGATAACGGCACTCAATTCGATGGGAAACTCTTTTGCGGATTTTGCGAAGAGCTGAAGATCGAATTCTACAATTCAATGCCGACCTATCCTCAGTCAAATGGCCAAGCAGAGGCGTCAAACAAGACCATCCTAGACGGGCTGAAGAAGCGGCTTGAGAAGGCCAAGGGGAAGTGGGCAGAGGAACTCCCTAACGTATTCTAGGCGTACCGCACTACGCCAAGGCGGTCAACCGGGAAAACTCCGTTTGCCTTGGCCTATGGCATAGAGGCCGTCATCCCGCTAGAAATTGGCATACCAACCATCCGGTCTGAGAGTTTTCAGCCCGATTTGAACAATGAAGCTGTGGCTTTGGAGCTGGACCTAGTCGAGGAAAGAAGGGAGCGGGCATTGATCCACGTAGCGGCTTATCAACAAAAACTCTCCAAAAAATACAACAAGGCAGTGCACCCTAGACTGTTCAAGATTGGGGACTGGGTCTTGCGCAAGGTGCTGGGTAACACGGTGGTCCCTGGCGAGGGAAAGCTCGGTGCAAACTAGGAAGGACCATACAAGGTGATTGGCCTTGCTGGAAAAGGGGCATACCATCTGGAAGATTTAGATGGCAAGGCTGTCCCCAGACCATGGAATGCAGCCAACCTTAAGGTCTTTTACTTTTAGGATGTAATTTGCCTTTGTTGCTTAGCTAGAATTGTAAGCCAAAAAATTTGATGTAAGAGATAGCACATTTTCTTGTAATGAAAAATAGCACTTTTTTGTTTTGTATTACATCTTTATGTGCAAATGACACCACAAGGATTCTGGGCCACTATGAATGCTAGGGGCAAGGAGACCGACTTGAACGGGGCCGGGTTGACTTTCTCCCACCGGTATAGACATGGACCGCACGAACAATTGGCTCCAGCGAAATAATCGGTGTGTTGTCAAATTCGCGTAAGGGTCGAGTTGACTTTGCTCGCCCAATTGTTGTGTCGGCGTCATGACCAACTTAAATGGAATATCGGTGTTCTGTGCAATAAAAAGGCCGAGAGGATTTTGCTCGGCCGAAACGTAATGTTGGTGTTTTGTCCAACTGATAGGAGCCGAATTGAATTTGCTCAGCCAAGAGATATGTTGGTGAATTGCCCAACTTACAAGATCCAAGCTGGCTTTGCTTGGGCGAAGGTAATGTTGGCGTCCTGTCCAACCCAAAGGCCGAGCTAATTTTGCTCGGCCACATTGGAATATTGGTGATTTACCCAATACATGCTGAGTTGATTTTGCTCGGTCGAAGTCATGTTGGTGATTTCCCCAACTTCCTATTAGGGCCGAGTTGATTTCTGCCCGCCCAAATACAAGACTTAAAGTATTGTCAAAGCCCGAATGGCGCAGGTAATTTTTGCTCAAACCGAGCTGATTTTGCTCGGCTCATAAGAACGTCTGGGTTCATTCGAAAGATCAAAGAGCCGAGCTGGTTTAAGTCCAAGCAATTCTGATTTTAGCTCAGCATATTGCACGGCAAAGCAACCTATCAGTTGTGATTCATTAGAGTTTAAATCAAGAAATTTTTGCATGTGTTAACCGAATAGCAATAGAAGCCGAACGAGCAAAGAGTTGAAATTTCATTGATCAGGGAGGTTCATTACAAAATGTGGGGCCTAGCCCGGTTACATCAAAACAAAGGAAAGAAAACAAAAGAAAACAAGTAAAACAGAAGGAAATCATCGGTCAACTCGGTCAAGCATCGCTTGGTAACACCGACGGTTACGCTTCGATCTGATCATTACGCCGGCAAGTTGTCCTCGGCCTCATCGTGAGCGCCTTCCACCACGGCAGCCTCCCGATTGGCCACTCCATCTTCCGCGATCTTGAGATGCTTGGTGGTGGTTTGCTCGCTTGTTCGCGGGCGGCCTCTTCTTCGGCCTCTTTCCTTGCCTCAGCGATGAGCCGGTTTTGAGCAGCATTGGCGTACGCCTGCATATAAACCGAGATATAGGCTGCAGGGGGATTCACAAAACATATCAGCATCCTGACCAAGGCCAACTTTTTCCACGGCAGCTTTCCAACTGCACTGGAAAAAGATGTCCTTGGTCGCTTGGACCTGGCACTCGTAAGTCTTCTCGCCCTGAGCATATCCCCGGTTCTTAGCGTCGTTGACCGCCTTGCCCATTGCTTCCTTATGGGCATCACGTAATTTGCACAGCTCGGCGAGGTACCGAGCCTTCGTGAACTTGACGGCCCTTTGTTTGTCCGCGTCAACTCGGTCAACCCTCTGAGCCAGGCTATCTCACTTGGCCACCACCGCCTCCTGCGCGACCTTAAGTTTCACTATCTTGGCCGCTTGGGCCTTATTCTCCGCGATGGCATCTCAAAGACTCTGCCGCACGGTAATCATACGCTCGTGGGCAAGGTAGTTCTTTTGCGCGGCCTACAAAACAAATATGAGATCATGGGTATCAAAACAACCAAGCAAAAACCGAGCAATGACTTGAACAGAGAATGGAAACCTTACCAACACTATCAACTTGGCTGTCAAGCGAAGCACTTTCAGATCGGACAACTTGTCGTGCTTCTTCATGTCTGCTAGAAGGATTAGCCCCTTGGTCATGTTAAAACCAAGGGAATAATCCTTGTCAGCATAAACCGAATCAGCAGACAAGACTGCCTGGCCCTTGTATTTGATCTCGGGCGCCCAGACCGGGGGGGTGGCTGGGCTCTTGGATGTGCCGGTCAGTGGTTGCTCGGTCTGGTCCCCGAGTTCAGTAGAGGCATGATCAGGGGAGTCTCCATCTACCAGATGCGGCCCAGTTTGTTCTTTCCTCGGCCGCTTCTTCAACCGGCCAGCTGGTTGCTCGCTGGCAAGCGCCAGCACAGCCCCTTCTTGTTGCCCGGCTGGTGTGGAGGAAGTTCCCCTAGTTGCCTCTGGTGGTTAGGACTCGTCTTCCTGGCCCGTGATCATGGACTTTGTGGGAGCCAGAAAATTATAGGTACCAGCTTATTGGGCCTAACCCAAACAAGGCTTGCTAAAGCCCCAACTATTGCTAAATTGCCCACCCCGTCCTATAAAAGGAAGGGACCTCATAACATACAGGTATGTTCTCATCTCTCTCCACACAACACACACCCCTTCAAATGCATATACTATTTCTTCCTTGAGACAGGGACTGACTTCATCATCGGAGAGTCCCTGGCCGGCAACCCCGGTTGGGTGGCACCGACTATGTTCCTCATTGCAGATCTACAGGGGTGCAGCTCTTTTCTTCGTTGGATCTCCACAACATCCATGTGAGAGGATATTTCTTGGTCTCACAATTGGCGCCGTCTGTGGGAACGACTGAATGAGATCAACGAAGAACACAACAAATATACTGCTGTAAGTAAACATATACTGGTTGCTTTGAGGTCAGTGCACTTTCTACAAAAGCAAAATCAATCCCAAGTAATACGACCCACAACTGGGTTTTTGGCTTCTTTCATTCTGATTATATTTTTTGCTAAAGTTCAGGTATACATATATATATATATATACACATCTATGTATGTATCTATTTAAGCTCACAGATTTGATCAAAGCATTGTTGAATATTAATATTGCTTAGAAAGGTTGCCAAAACAAGATGAAGTTAGTAGCTGTTTTCTCTCTCTAAAAATGGGTTTCACACCTTTATTGGTGCAAACATCTTTTCGGCAATTCAATAAAGTTATTCGGCTAAATTCATACGTGGGTCTGTCCATTTATTTATTTATTCTTTGTCTCTCAAAACTTAGCTTAAAGTTGATGCTTGACATGTATGCACGTATACCCATGCTAGACCTTTCTGTAGAATCCAAGGCTGGGTCTCTTATTTTCATTTTGATTCAACTCGATTCGTAATATGCATATCTACGTACATATCATATTATATATCTGTGATGCCAGTTGTGGTGGGTTAATTTTTTGAATATCATTTTTTATGTAGCTAAAACCAACAAGAACAAAAACAAAGCAGAGCATTTTCACTCATTCTCTCTAAAAGTGGGTTTTAGCTCTTTTCGCATCACTAGTAGGGTTTTCGACCAAGATCATGCATGATCTATTCATCACTAAGTGGGTCTTCACTTTTCTCTCTCTCTACTAAATTGACATAAATAAAGCCATGAGTTATTATAACATGTAAATTGACATTTTTACTTCATAATTTATGAGAATATGAAGCAATCTATACGGCTTTTGTTGCCCAAATAATTTTGGTGTTATATAAAGGAGATTTGAAAGCTCCATCATCGACCTTATACAGACTATTTGGCACGCCTTAATATAACGTTCAGGACTTAATTATTCGCACTTCACTATTGGTCGGAAATTTCATTATTCGGCACTTCCTAGTTGGGAATATAATCTTGGGCATTTCATTATTCGACACCGCCTTAATATAGCACCAAAGATCTCGGCTTCATTGCTCGGGTTTTAGTTCGGCATCAAAATTAAGCATCTTGGCCAAGCCAGCTACTACTCTAAGAACCTACCGCTGAAAATCGACAATCCGACAAGGCTATTCGGTAGCTCTTCCATCCTTCTCGGCATCACTATGCTCACCCAAGCTGCCCCTGACGCTCACCCAAAAGATTCTTAACCAACAAACATTATTCCGCATTACTCGGCAGCCCATACGTCACAACATTGGCACTTCTCGGCCACTTAAGCAGTTTGGGAACCCGCCTTACTCGGCATTGCCATTGGCCTATCAACTCGTCAAGGAAATATTTTCGGCATCCAGCTTTCGGCAACCCAAATGTACTAGCCTAGCTCGGCACAGCCAACACACACTATTCGGCAACCACCAACGAACCAACTTACATCCACCATCCCAATGAACAAGTCGGCAACTTATCGGCTTATTCGGCAACTTTTATTTTCATTCACTTTGCATAGTATCACTCATCGGCATATTATCAACAAAATTTCGACGACTTAATTGTTTCATTTGCATTACCTCTGCATGTTATCAACTTATTCAACTTGTTTGGCTCTATGCTCTCGGCATAAAACTAGCACCGTGACTTACCGAAATCCACATCTAACAACACTAGAGGATTCTCGTCGATTCAGGAAGTTCAAAGCCACTCACTAGAGGAGCAAAAAAGTAACCGATGCTTGCCGATAGTTGCGCAACAGCCCATATTTTCAAAACCTGCAATTTTCAACATTGCCGAAATCAAGTTTTGATTACACCAATGAAAAGTACTCATCGAGACGAGTCCAACACAAAAAACCACGTCAAAATCGGAGCTAAAATGAAGTCGTATGAGCCATCTGAAGTTTGGTCAGAAAATCACATATATTGCCGAAGAAGACGACCCAGGAGTTGCCAAAACATAAGAAATTATTCGGTGGATTGCAGCTAAGTTACATCTTGTGATAACCAAATAATTAAGTTCAAATATGTATAATGCACAAAATATGGACACAAGGCATGTTATGGCAGAGTGGTTAAGTGTTAATCTTTTATCACAAGAGCGCAGGTTCAACTCTTGCCAGCCACACTAAATTTTCTTTTATTTTTTGCAATACAAGAGCAATTGTCCAGTGGATCGCACATCATTAGTCTTCATCGATCTGAGTCGTTAGAATCATTTTGGCTAGAACTACGCCATCAGGAGTCCGATTACCGCGATCCCATAGTCGTTTCCAACTATTTGGAGCATTCTGAACACATCCGTACGGTCTGATTTTGCAAATTCCATACCCAAAATTTGTAGATTTTATATGCAATGCCACATATCGCAACTCACACGATACTTTTTCCCGCCAAGCACGGCATTTGATCAATGTCAGATTCAACAATTTTGGCCAAGTCAATTTTATT
The DNA here is from genome assembly GCA_025200525.1 of Camellia lanceoleosa. Taxonomy (NCBI): domain Eukaryota; kingdom Viridiplantae; phylum Streptophyta; class Magnoliopsida; order Ericales; family Theaceae; genus Camellia; species Camellia lanceoleosa. Next base: position 82,629,619 of record CM045772.1, on the reverse strand, counting down.
CCTTCCGAATAACAAATCTTATTCAAAAGCAATGGGGCAAATATACGTTGGACAAGAAACTCAACTTCACTAAATCGGCAAACCTAACTCCGAAGGAATGCCGACACACCGCCGACCAAACGATACACCGATGTTTTGACACTAGTTACTCGGCAGTGCATCAACTTTACCCGGCAAGATTATTCGACCATTATTAATGCAACATTATGCATGATCATTATTCGGCCGTGCATCAACTCTATTCGGCTAAGCAACATTATTTGTCAACCTTATGCATTGTCAAACTTTATGCAGCAACATTGGCCACAGTATTCGGCAACTTTATTCGCCTAACAACATTATTTAGCAAAACAATTGCCCACTGGGACATCAGCCAATTTTTCACTTTCTAATTGGGGCACCTCAGCCGATCATCGTCTCGGCACCTTTGATATGCATGCATACTCGGCCAACTTGGTACAAACATTACAACGACGTTTACTTGAGTTACAAACTCCCGCTCCTTTTCACACAGCTTCAAGCAAGCGCCCGTTTTGGGGCAATGCATTACTCACTTGGTAGTCGGCAGTTTGCATTTTGCATATTTTTGCGCGCCGCCATTTTACCAAAGCCGAATCTTCCCTGCAACATAGGGTAATGGGAATCTACATTCCTTCCGACTAACACCGCTATTCGAAAGCAATGGGGCAAGTCCATCTTGGACTAAACGCAAACCGGGCAACTCGGCAATTAAATAGTTGGCCCAATATCTACTTGGCAATTCTATACAAGCGGAGAAATATTATTGGTGATTAACACGTCCACCTTATTCGGTACAGGATACATTATTCAAAATCCTTGCCACTTTGGCACTTGCCACTTAAAATCAGAAAAAGTCTCCGAGTATAGCACAATCTCGCTTTTCGACGCAGAGCTTAGTTAGCAAAGGCCTATACCCTTGCGGGTTATAATACTGGCCTACACCCTTGCGGGGTTATAATACCGCGGGCCTACACCCACGCCTCGGGGTTAGAATATCATGCCTACACCCTTGCGGTTAGAATATCATGCCTACACCCTTGCTGTGGGGTTAGAATACATGCCTATCATTATGATTTATTTGTATTCCTTTCGGGTTTTAGCTTAACCCCAAATCTTATGATCCACATATGTACATTTATACATACATTCAAAACATACGTATATTTATACGTACATCATACATTTATACATACATTCAAGACATACGTACATTTATACGTACATCGTACATTTATGCATACATTCAAGCATACATTTACGCATACATACAAACATTCATTCATATATTTTATTCATTTATCCAAAGTGTTCTTTATCAAAAAACCTAACAGCTATTTGAACAAATAATTTATAAGAAAAAACTCTCATTCCTTCTACCGCAGACAATGAAAGTTTTGGGGCAATTGTGGAGCAAAATTATAGGTACCAAATTATTGGGCCTAACCCAAACAAGGCTTGCTAAAGCCCCAACTATTGGGCTGTTCGCCCACCCCTGCCTATAAAAGGAAGGGACCTCATAACATATGTGTATGTTCTCATCTCTCTCCACACAACACACACCCTTCAAATGCATATACTATTTCTTCCTTGAGACAGGATCCTTCATCATCGGAGAGTCCCACGCAAGAACCCGGTTGGGTGGCATCGACTATGTTCCTCATTGCAGATCTATAGGGGTGAAGCTCTTCTTCGTTGGATCTCCACAACATCCATGTGAGAGGATATTTCTTGGTCTCACAGACTTGTCTGCCTGCCTCTTCGCCATTTCCTGCTTGACGGTAAGAGGGACAAGTCTGATCGGCGGCAAATTTGAGTCGGGCTGTGGTGATGGAGCTCACAGGAAGTCGGTGTCCCGGCTTTTCTTGTGCTGCTCAGAGGTGTAAGTCGGTTCGAAGCCGAGGAGCTTTGAGGCCTCTCTTTCTTCTTCAAGATGACGCAGCAGGACGCGAATGGCCTCTTGGTTAGCCCAGTTGTAGTCCTCTGCCAAGTGCTTGGAATCTGCAAAAAGAAGCAAGTGTTAGACCGGTAAAAAATAATAATAATAAAATGCAGAAAGAAGATAGTGCGATCAGCCGGGCTACTCACCAGCACTGCCAAAATCTTTCCTAATATACCATCCCGGTATGGGTGCCTCGGTGTCTTCATAGCGACCGGACACCTACAAGAAATCGTCGTCGTTGGTCTCCTTGTCCGGGTTGCCCTCTATGAGTTTTGCTCGGCCCTTCTTTACCTTCAGGTACCAGCAAAACCCACCCTTATTTTTACTACGGCTATACTGGTGGAAAATTTCAGCAAGACTGAGATTGAGACCGAGCCTCCAGTTCAGCTCGACGACTCCGTTTATTATTTTGTACGTGTTGTTGGAGACTTGGGTCGGGCAAAGCCTTGTCTGCCTCAAAAATTCGTAGATCAAGGGTTGGACTGGGAAGCGAAGTCCTCCTTCAACAATAGACATGACCGTGAAGGGGCACCGGTCTAGGTCTCCCCAAGGTGTCTCCCTTTTTGGCGAGCTCTAGGATGACGTCATCTGGGATGTTGTACTCCCTACGAAACTCGGCCATCGCACCCAAGTAGCTCACCATGAATCGGTACTTCCCATCTACCTCGGTTTTATTGGGTAATTAAATTTGTGTCTTAATCAAAAATGTTGGTGTGTTTGCTCGGTCTTTGAGCTCCATCAGTGATAGTGCTAGACTGGCCTGGTCGGTCCTAGTTTGTTCTGCATTGTTAAAAAATAATTCCAAGGGTTAGCACGGCATAAATTGCACGGCTCCTATTGGAACTGGCTCAGTGGAAGGATTACAAGTGTTTGACCGGTCCGACCCCTATCTCGGCTAGACCACTTGGTCGATTCCCTAGTTCGGTTGTGACTCTCCACTTCCGGCTCGGTCAAGGTCCAAGAAGGAGATTTGAACAAGATATAGCTCAGTTCAGTCCTATTTTGCAGATCTTATTGAGCCTTTAGCTCGGTCAAGGCCCCAAGTAAAGACCTCAGACAAATTTTCGCTCGGTTCAGTCCACTTACCGATCTAATTTGGTATTCAACTCGGTTGCAGCATCAGCGAGAAGCCACAAACCAGTTTTTGCTCGGCTGAGGCTCTACATATGGATCTAAGTGAGCATTTAGCTCAGTTCTACCCAGATTCAAACTGTTCATCCTAGAAATGGGGCAAATTCGTTTGAACCAAGGAGGAACAAGGGACACTGAGGCCCCTTCCATTCCTACAGTTTCCATTTGGCCTAGAGTGTAAGGGTTCTACAAATAAAAGGCAACACCAGTAGTCCCAAGCAAGGGGCACGAAGAACAATAGCAAAAAAACACGAAGAACACGAAGAATAGGTTTGAAGGACTAGAAGATGGAAACTGAAAATACAATGGAGGAATGGAGAGACTCACCGGTGTTAGAAGACAAAGTAGGGTTCGCCTCCACGAGCTTGATGGCAGCTTCAAAAGGGACGAAAATGGTAAGCAGAGCAAGGGGCGGCGACGGCATTGAGAAGAGGAAGTTTGGAGTTGTTGTGTGCTAGGGTTTTGGCTGCAGAAGAAGATGAACATGAGGGGTCGAAGTGACCCTTCGTGTAGGGTTTAAAGATGGGGAGAAAAAACCAAACGGCGTAGCCGTTTGAATTCGGCGCGTGGAAGACAGCTAGGGCGTATGGACCAATGGTGTGAGGCCATGTAGCACTGGGAACGCGGCTGTCAGTACGGCTGTGCGACCTTTGACAAGACTACTAAAACAATGGCTGACCAAATGGAGTAGCTCGGCAACGGATTTGGTGCCAATCGCACTCTGCTCGGTACTGGCGCAACTAGAGGGCTTAAAGTTCAGCCGTGGAGGTAACCCCAATCACGATCAGCTCGGATGGGATTAAGGGGCAATTGAGAGGGGAGATTTGCACCGTTAGTACGACCAAGCTACGGTAGCGCGGGTTATGACGGACCTCACGGTGCCACGCCGTTTCTTCTCCTAACACGGTTTGTGGTCTGTGTTGCACGGTTAAAGAGATCGGCCGATCAAGCACGAACCCAGGCTTGACCGGGCTGTGGCATTTGTCGATGCGCGCATTGGTGTCTAGCAACCGAGCTAAGAGTGACCCGGGCTAGATTGAGGACGCAACTAGGACTAGCTTGCCTCTACTCGGTCAGCCGAGATAGATGGACTTCGTATAATCGGGAATGAAGGTAGAACGGGGGGAGGCCGGCATGCCTCGCAACCGTTTAGCCATGGTGAACCAGTCAATAACAGCTCGGTCGTGATCATCACGCTTCGGCCCCTTTGCTAAGAGGCAAGTCAGCGACACATAGCTCGGTTGTGTGCATGAGGTGGCAATCTACCACGAGGGATAGGCCGGTCGTGGTGCTCCGGTTAAGTGCGCCACCTGGGCCAATGGCGTGAGGGAGAGGAAATCTGCTCCAGGCACTCGTCAATACCGTTTGACAGTTCTGCATGTACTGATTGGAGGGCTAAACCTTTACACGCCAGGTGGTGAAATCGCGAAAGACCGCCAATTGCCTAGGAACGAATGAGTAGGCGCAAGACAATCTTGAGGCTGCATGGCCAATCTAGAAATAGGGAGGAAGACGAGCGTTAGAGGTATGGAACTAGAAACCATTCTCGCCATCTGAAATACTCTCTCTCTAACGGTCTCCCTCTTCTTCCTCAAGTGGTCTGACTTGATCGTCGGAGAGTTTATCTGGCACACCACTGCCGAGTAGCTCACCGTTTCTGTGTTGCCAGGTTAGACGCCATCAAGAGAAGCTTGGAGTACAAGGAGTATGGAAAGCAGAGGATAATTCGCCCCCGTACAACCCCTTTGTTAGTTGGCTCCATAAACTGAAATAGGTGAAGGAATTGGAAAGTGGTTAGTTCCTTGTTCTTTCCTTTCGTATACACTTTCCTATGTCTAGTTCACATAGGTCTTTGGTTGGTTTTCTGGATTCTTCTCCATTGTTACTGTACTTTTTTAGTTAGGGCAACTTCTTGTTTGTATGAGGCTCTGTTTTGAGAATCAGGATTCTCTTCTTGAGGTTCCTACTTGACTTCCTACTTGCTTAGCCATTGGGCTTACTTTTGGGCCCAATTTTGATAATCCAAACCGTACACATTTTAAGATTTATTAAATATATCATACCTGTAAAAAATGAAGTTGATCAGATATCAGAAAGCATGTGTTCAGAAAACTATTTATTAAATTTTTTAAAAAAATAGTTTTTAATTAATTTTCCGAACACATACTTTCTAATATCCGATCAACTTGATTTTTTACAGGTATGATATACTCAACAAATCTTAAAATATGAATGGTTCGGATTATTAAAATTTGGTCTAAAAGTGGACCCAATGGCTCATCAAGTAGGAAGTCAAGTAAGAATCTCAACGAGAGGATCTTGATTCCTGTTTTGAAGTATCTTTTCCACTTGCCTTGTTTGTTGTCAAGTCTTAGCCATTTGGTCTTCTTCCCTCTTTTCTTTGAGCCTTCATCGTTGGGCCCTATTTGTTCTCTCCTCTCATTTGTGCACTAATCCTTTTGCCTTTTTTCTTCAGAAGCATCCAAGGCCCAGAACCTTATGTTGTCCCATTCTTCATTATAGGCCCATTGTAGCGCTAGGTATCTTGCTCCCCCAACAGTTGATTTTGGATTGTCCTTTTTGTCATTCTGGTTCTTTTCTATTGCTATCACCACTGCCAGAGCATCACTATACCACTCTCTTCTATGTCCTACCTGCCACAGGTAACACAAAAAAGAGTGCAAGTGTTCATACTCAACAACATAGGAGAACTTACCAATGGCAAAGTATGAGATCCGGGGTTTGCTAAGATCTATCTCAATGCACACTCTAGCATACTTTCCCCTTGTTGATGTAGATGTGTTAATATCTATCTTTAAAGGTTTTTCCATGGCTTTTGCTACGTGCAACAATACTTTTTTATTGTAGTACTCTAAGGAGTTGAGGAAACCTCACCCATAGTGTCTTTGACATCTCTCTTGCTTTAGATGGTTTGAAGTCGTGTTTCCATTTTTGTACTGTTAAATAATGATTCAGTACTATCCATGGTCCTCTAGTATACACTTGTGCAGTCCTCTTTCATGTGGAATTTGATGAGAAAGAACCCAAATCCCAACTAGCTTCAAAATCTCCTTGTGGATCCCAAAGCCTCTTTATCTTGCTCACCAATGGTTTGTAGCCTTCATGCCCAAGAGCTAGATGATAAGGCAGTCCTTCCAAGGTCTTCTCATCTTCGTCTTCCTCATTGGCATATTCATTATCTGTAGATAAATTGTCAAAATCCTCTTCAAATGCCCTTTCATTCAATCTTTCTTTCTATGAGTGCTTGTTTGAAAGATTTAGGGCCAAACCCTCTTGGTTCCTCTGCATTTTTTATTTATTTATTTTGACTGTCAATCATTGTGTCATCTTTGATCTTCTTTATGCTTCGAATCTGGGGATCTTCCTCTTCGGAAGATTTTTCATCCTTGGTGCCTTTGTTACCCCCATTGGGAGTGAGGTTGTTATCATTGCTAACAAAAATAATAATGAAAAATAAGATTCAAATGGAATTATCATTCACTATTGTATGAGAACGATAATTTCATAAGAAAGTTTAAAAAATGATAATTTCATTGCAATTTACCTCATTGAACCAAATAGTATATTTATTTCTTTTGCTTTCCTTATCCTTTTTACCAGGTCAAGTCAATAGGTGATAGGTGGCATATAAAATACTTCCTTCCAATAGAAATGTAGCTAGCAATCAGTGTGTTTTGCGTGAGTTTTATGAATTAAATTTTTTGAAAATTGAACTTGCGGTTGATTGTATTTTGTAAATGTGATTTGAGAGTATGAGTTGTATTTTAAATTTGTGTGCTGTAGAATTATGATTTAAGTGTAAAAAATTTATTTTGTAAAGAGTTTTAAAAATAATTTTGAAAAAGATGTTTGATTTGAGAGGTTTGATTTGAGTGGGAAATTATTGATGTGATATTTGATATGTGATATAAAAATTTACAACTCATAACTAAACATACAACTCAAAATTATTTCAAAACACATAAAAAATTTTAAAAATTTCAGAAAATATTTTTTCTGATTATATAAATCAATTGCAAAAAAAAAAAAAAAATTCACTATTTCGGACAGCCCGCCGGTCAACCGACTGGACGTCCCGTTCCCTCAAATGCGCCCTCTGTTGTGACAGAATGTTTTGTCTAATGTTTTGACATAATAGACAGAGCTTCTAACAGAGTTTTAGAAAATTAATTCCAAAACTCTTACCAAACATCATGCTCAAACTCAAGCGTTGAAAACTAGTTTCAGATCACAAACAAACAGAGATTGAGTTTTTTAATTTTCGTATTCTTTTGGTTTTAGTTAATATTTTTTAAAATTTAAATATTTTTTTTTACTTTTTTAGATCCACCTTAGTTAGATGTATTTAAAAAGTAAAAAATTTGTGAAAAAATATTTTAAAAAATTAATAAATACATAAAAATACAAAAAATATACTGAATTCTTATATATATTTTTTTATATTTTTAGTATTTAGTAGATTTTTTAAAAAAAAATTTTACAATTTTTTTACTTTTTAGGTATATTTATATTAGGTGTGTCTAAAAAGTAAAAAATTGCTTAAAATATTTAAAAAATTCAGTAAAAATAAAAAAATACGAAAAATAAAAAAATAAAATTTTCTAAAAAGTGTTTTCTAAAAAATGAAAACAAACAATAATTTCTCAGAACTGTACAAACAGATGTGGGATTTCATTTTGGTGATTGTACACTTCAGTCCCTTCAAGTTCCTCTTTTGAACAAAATGTTTATGACAAAGCTCAACAAATGGAGACCATAATCAACAAAAATGCAGCTAAAGAACAAAGAGGAAAATACCTAATCAAAAAAAAAAAAAAAAAAAAACCTTATAGCTCCCCCAACACTTCGCCCTACCTTCTGCTGTGAAAAAACTCTGAAACTGATCCTTTACCCTTTAATCTAAAATCCATTGATAGTCCAACTGAGGACGGAACGAAGGAACGGATAAATCTTCGAGAAGGAGCCATCTGGGCTTCCTCTTTTTTGGTCCTCCTCCTGGAAGTACCACCCATGGCTGCAGTGTTATTAGCAGATCCTGAAGAATTGGACTCTACTATTGATGAGCCAAAAGAAGTATCTTGAGCACCAAATGATACAAGGCCATTATGCGATTTGTCTAGAGGGTGTCCTACGGCTCCATCCTGATGAGGCGGAGGGAATTTCTCACTCTTGCTCTTGGCATTTGCTTGTGTCATGACTTTCCAACGCTGGAGATCAACAAACAAATCACAATAAAATCAACATTTAACAAACGAGTAGTGCTATTCACTGCGACTACTACATGTTTGGCACTGGTTGGCTGCACGATGAGTCCCACACAGCAGCCGATCAAATGCCAAACACATGGTCCTGTTCAGCTTGAAAAGTTGCAATGAAAATAATTTTCCTTTACAAAAAGGGTGGAGACCAGCTGGATGAATTCAAATGAGGCTAAACTAAATTGGGCATTTGGCATAAGAAGCCCAGTCAATTTGTGCCTAAGAAGCATGGACATAGACATGTGACACGACAAGAAGACGTTGACTCAAAAATTTTCAAAACATGTAGGACATGACACTTGGAAAGCATGTGAAAAATATATAAATTTATATATTTATTATGTCATATATAAGAATAAATAATTATTATATATCATATATGAATATTTAAGCCAAAGATAATAAACTTTTAAAGTCTAAAGGAGTAGGATATGACTAAATTTACGTTATTTTAGTTTTATTATTGTATTTCAAGTAATTTTATTCAAAGTTGTAATGTGTTTGTGTGTTTAGGTGTTGGGAAGTATCATGAGTGTCTTGTTGTGTGGGTGTCGGACACGACATTTTATTTTCTTAAAGTGTATGTGCTTCTTAGATTTGTGCAGACTAAATGAAAGGGAGAAATATGTTTAACACACATCTAAATTTGCCTGGAGCTCTGCATTGGCTTCTGGAGCCGGAATTGCCCGGCTACCCCGATCCCGAATTCTCCCCCTTCTATTTCCATCAACAACATTAGCTTTCCCGCTCAAACCTCTTTGCCTGTAGCAGAGAAGTAAAATAATCTGTGAGCGAGCATATGGCCAAAACTAGTTTCACAAGATTGTAAACGTAAAGGAAGAAACAAAACCTTCTTGCTTCTTCATCCTTCAATTTCACATCCAGTTCTTTGCTGGGAGGATACTTTGGTAAATTTGATGGCTCACATGCATAAGGTTCAGTTGTGAAGAACTGTATGAAGACAAAGCTTTATTAAGTTATTTTCTCTCATAAATAGCACTAACCAACATATCAAAATAATTCTGAAACAGTGCATAATTTGCCAAGAAAATTTCAATATAGAATCAGGTACGTTAGGCCAAGTGTAGAGACACCAAATATTTAAGGATATTTTAGGTTCATATTTAGAAGCAAGCACCACATAATTGTCACTGCTCCTCTGCACAAACATGCACATACCTAAGCACACTTTCAAAGTCAAATGATCTAATTGATTTTGAAGAGTTTATCAATAGAACCCTGTCCAGTATCTGTCCCCATAGATGGCCCAGCCTTTGACTGGTTGGAGGCCAATTGTCAAATTTGGAAGCCTAAGATGAAGACTTTAGTCAAATAAATGTAATTGGTAGTTTATTACTATTATTTAGTTAGATTTAATTAAATAAAAATTAGTAAGAGATATTAGTTGATTAGGTTTTCTATTTTAGTTAGTTTTTTTATTTTTTTAATTTTTTAATAAATACTAGGATTTGCATTGTAATATTCAATTTTTGAATAGCATTATTTGAGTTTTAGGCTATGGTCGTTTGCGTGTTTCTTTCCCTCTCTTCTCCTATCTCATTCTACATCACATAGCCGTGTCAATGTTAAATCAATAATCAAAAGGTTCTTTTGATTTTAAGAGCTACTTTCATTTCACAAGTGACATGTATGGCCCCACAAGTATGCTGACGCTTGGGTTGAATCTGTCAACTCTTTGAGTTTACCAATCAACCATATTGAATTTATATTTCTTGTATTAACCCCATGAACATCCAATTCTTGTTACTTATAAAATTCAATTTGTTTCAAGAAATCAAAAAAATAAATACAAAGATTTTTTTTTTGGTTATTTTTTTAATCATTTTTTTAATCTGGATCCAACTATAAATTTTGCCCATGCAATCAATCTCCACAAAAGGAGTATGTACGTCCACCAAAACCTCGTTCAAAGTTCACAATGAAGCAATAATGGCAATTGCAAACCTTTATTTGCTGAAAACCAGAAGAGAATAAAACAACTAGACAGGATGACATAATCAAACAGCATCAGATGATGGAAATATCGTGCTTGTTCACCAAATAGCATGTTAACAATATGGAACATCAATGCATGAAGCTATCTAGCAGATAAAAGAATATCTTTTGTTAAATAAAAAAAATTGTCCATTTAATAAAGATACTCACTTCACTATTTAGAGCCGCAGTGGCAGAGCCTCGCTCATCAGGATCAATTGCCAGAAGAGTTTCAATAAGAGGGAGAGAAGAAGGTGGGAAGTTATTGAAAGTTTCTGATATGCAACGCTTGTATGGCTGCTGTGGCTTGAAAAGGGTTGCATTTGGCAACCTGGATTTCTTCCAATATTCCTCGGATGGGGAGCCACATAATTTAAATATCTTGTGAAGTTGCTCAACCTAGGCACAAAAAGAATCTAAAATGAATAAATTGAAACTGACTGTTTTAACTTCAATTTTTTTTTTTTGGAAATAAAAATGAAGGACAAACTTTACTTTAACCTCTGTGGTTTGAGTCATATGCGGTTTACCCACCTAACGTTTAGAAATGACCACATAACATTTCATGTGATTTGCGGATTGAAATGCACCGTTAAACATTTCGTCTAACTTAATAGTGAGTGTGAAACAAGTGGTAGATTAAGGGGGTTATATGCTCATTTTGAAATTTTAGGAGGGTAAATCGCACATGGAATACAGTACAAAGGGTTAAAGTGCACTTTGCCTTTTAAACAAATGATGAAAATACAAGGATATTTTAATCTTTTTCATTAAAGCCTTGTTTGGCATAAACTAAAAAAGTCAAAAAGTCACTATCCTATTTAAGTCACATCACCTCTCTATTGCATCACTTCAAACTCAATCCATACTCAACCCATATTTCATAAAGAGTCAAAAAGTGCATTTATTTAGATCATCCCAAACAATCCCTAAATCGTTAACGGACCTAACAGTGCACTTCAATCCATAAAACCACGAGGGGGTGATGTGGTCATTTCCAAATATTAGGGGAGGTAAACCGCATATGGCCCAAATCATATGGAGTAAAGTGATGTTTGCCCAAAAATTAAAAAGATGACAAAATAATAGAGAACATACAGGGGGCTAAAGTGCACTTTGCCTTCCAAACAAATGATGAAAATAAAGAGATATTTTAGTCTTTTTTATTAAATCATTAACGGGCCTAATGGTGCACTTCAGTCCATAAACCATAAGGGAGTTATGTAGTCATTTCCAAATATTAAGGGAGTAAACTGCATATGGCCTAAACCATAGGGGGTAAAGTACAGTTTGCCCAAAAACAAAAAAGAAGACAAAAAAATGGAGAACAGATGAATGCAGTCCCCTTACATCTCGTTTAAGCCATATGAATTCCAAAAGATGGAATGCATATTCAAATTGCCCAAATAAGGTACAAGCACCAAAAATCAGTGACTTAGTCAAACTGGAAGAAAGTTCACCCAATGTGCAGAATTCTCAAACTTAGTGTTGCTTTTTGTCTTTAAACTAGAAACGTGACGGCAAGAACATCCATATGATTTGTTTAACATGTAAAACCTAAGAAGCACAGACAAATGATACAACATAGATACGGACACGGACACGGACACGAACACATGACATAGCACGGACATGACATGGACATGTGGATACACAAATTTTTGAAAAATACAGGACATGACACATTGGGAACACATGCAAAACAAATAATTTAATATATTTGTTATTTGTTATATTTTTAAATATTTAATATTTATTTTATGTCAAATTTTAATTTTATCAAATTTATCAATCTAAAGAATGCTATTTTAGTTATAAAAAAAAAATTAATTAATTAATTTTTATTTTATTTTATTTTGCTTCTTTTTTTTTTTTTTTTTTTTTCAAATAGTCCTTAGCGTGTCCGACACCTATACATGACCTCCATAGAAGTGTTCATGCTTCATAGAGTGGAACTATATGGTTAAGTGAGGTTAGGTCATATCAAATAATCATACGACCACAAAGACAATTCAATGAATTTGCTTGGATTAACCAAAATGTCAATAAAGTATTCATATAATATAATACATTCCCAAAGAAATTAATTATCTTCTATTGCCTGACCATTCCATGTTTGGAGGAGAACTAGCCAAACCATTTCCATTGCAAATTAAACATCCCATGTTACAGCATGACATGTTGTCTGACTGACATGTAGAATTTTAACTAGATAGTTGATTGATGTGCATATGCAGTAAAAGAGTATCCTATTGACTTGAAGTTATGCAAGAAGCCTATAAAACCAGTATGTTAAAGCTAAGACTAATGAGAATGTGCATCATGGCACATACTTAAAACCTAGATTATTGTTCCCAGAAGACTGCAGCAGTACTAGATTATTATTATTTAGATAAGTCGCTGTATTACATTACTATTCAAGAAAAATGTTTGATCTAAATAAAGATATTCAGAACCACTGGTAAAAAATAAAAGTTATTAGACTAGTCCATACCAAGTAAATTAAGTAAAGATACCTCTGTTCGTCCGGGCATTATTGGTTTCCCAGCAAGCAACTCTGCCAAAATGCAGCCAGCACTCCACATGTCAACACCAACACCATAATAAGTGGCCCCAAGAAGTAACTCTGGGGGACGATACCAAAGGGTTACAACACGACTTGTCATTGGTTGCTTGCGTTTAGAATCATAAAAAGAAGCTAGTCCGAAATCAGCTATTTTCAGAATTCCTTCATTGTCAATAAGCAAATTGGAACCCTTGATATCCCGGTGCAACACACCATTATTGTGACAATGCTCAAGTCCAGACAACAATTGCTTCATAAAACATTTGACCTGACAGAAGAAAATATATAAGAAAAGAACATAGCCTCTCAAATGTCATATATTTCCCTATATTGAACTTGGAACACAGACAAGTAGGTTAAAAAGTGCAAAACAGAAGGTCCAAGGTCCAAGATGAACAAGTTCCTTACCCATCTTCACCACAAGGTTCAAGATGATCAAATTTTTTAGATATGTAAGGAGGGTTAACTATTAATAAATCTGAAGAACAGCACATTTGATACTGCCTTTGGTAACTCCTAAATGACTAATCGGTTGGTTCATTGTTACAAGCAAATTCCCCTTTGTGCATAGATTTTCTTTACCATATTCAAATATTCATAATAAACTGAGGAAAAAATAATCACTCTTACAATAAGGTGAGTTCCCAATAATTTCATGCATGCATTCCATGCATCTTAAAGGTGATGGTTACTTCAAGAACTTAACCAACTCCCACAACCATGGGGATTAATCCTATTAAAACATGTAGCCGTCTGATTCTATTGACAATGGACCCTACCTTTTCTCAGATTTGGCTTAAAAATTTGGAGAAAATTTTAGAATAACTCAGCAGCAGAGAATCATGTACTGGAAAGTCACAGTTCCAGGTATGTGGCCAGTGAACCTCTTTTTTTTTTGGAGTCAATACTGTAATCCCATTCAGATGTCTTCCATCACCTGTAGTTCCCCTTTAGTTCTAACAGAAACAATCTCTCAAAAACAGAAAAACAACACAAAAATAAAAAAATAAAAACCTTCCCAAGAGAAATTGGGTTCTTCAATCACTCTACGTCCAATAGATTAGCTAGTAGTTGTTAGTCGCCAAGTCGGGACTCAGGAGTGTCTATTCCTTTCCAAGTACTAAATAGACATGAAGAAAAATTCAGTAGCTCCATATTTGTGCACTTGTAAAGCCAAGGAATGCATTTAATTTGAAGTTGAGCCATGTAAACTATTCATCAGTGGAAACTGCTAACACATAATGTATGAAGACAGTCCCAACTCCCAACTAAACAATTACCGTCCAATCTCTTTGAAATAAGAGTGATTGAAGAACCCAATTTTTCTTGCTAATTTTTCATCCCTGCAGTTCTTAGATGCTAGCAAGCCATATCTTCTCGAAGGCAAGCTCCACTTTATTTTGAAGAAAAACATAATCAAGAATAGCAAACTGTTTCCATGTTCAATAAAGCAAAACAACATTTAGAAAAATTAAAGTAGTAAAGCTAAAAAAAACAAAAAGAATTAAGAAATTGCATAAAAGTTGCATGAAGTGGCAACCCTAAGCCTGTACCCAAAAAAATCACATCCCAGGAATAATGAAGGATCAATGTTAGTCGTTCCAAAGTGTATCAAATAAAAGCATGATGATATTTTCAAAAATTACAGTTTCTTGAACCCAAACAAAACCTAATTACCTGCAATAAAAGGATTTTTTTTTTTTAAATAAATGAAAAAGAAGGCTCTAAATCATTATAGTGATGCGACCTACGAAATTTCAAGTATGCCCAAAAATAATGTAACATAACATCACAACAATAGCTCCACGAATTATGACCATAAAAACACAGCATTGGATACCCAACCAACTAGGTATGGACCCCCCACCACATTAGAAAAGTCTACCATATCAGCATCAAAACACAAAACAAGCAAACTATAAGACAAATTCAACTGTAAAAGCTCATCATGAATCTAACTAGGGAACGACTATCCCCAAAAATATAAATAAATAAAAGTACTTACATTGCTTTTGAAAGCAAAAATTACTTCAACTTTTGCATTAAAAAGCAAAGTAAAAGCACTTCCAACCAAAAATTCAACTATAATTCAACCCATCATCTAGAACAGAGTAAAATTACTGAGAACTGATGGGTTAGAGAGAATCACACCTGTGGTTCAGTGAACTTGACACCCTGGACCGCAGCGAGGCCGGAGAGGTCATGTTCCATGTATTCAAACACAAGGTAAAGGCTTGAAGACATTCTTGATGTAACTAAACCTTCAAGCTTTATTACATTGGGATGATCTAACTTTTTCAAGACTAGTATTTCTCTTGCCATGAATTTCACACTCTCTGGCTCTGAATTATCAAACCTTACCTTCTTCAATGCCACAATCTTTCCGCTAATCAAATCCCTAGCTTTATATACATTGCTATACGTCCCTTGCCCAATCTATACGACAAATTCATCACCAATGTGAATCAAAATTATCAATATATATATGTAGGTATTTCGATTTAGGGTTTTTGTTTGGGGGTACCTTATCGAGTTTCTCGAAGGTGTTGGCGCGGCGGGGGATCCAATCCTTGATGGCCTCGCCGGCGACCTCGCACAACCAAGCCGGCCAGCCTTGGCTCGTCTTCAAGCCGAACTCCGGCTTCGGCTTAAGCCGGTCCAGAACCGGAAAACTGTCAGTGTGCCTACCGGCGATTCCGGCGGATTCCAACGGTGGCTCGACCTTCCGGCGAGGGCGAGAAGCTCCGGAGGGGCTACGACGAGGGCCATCGCCGGCGGCCCTCTTACCGAGAACGCAACCCATGCCTGCTCCTCCTCCTCCTCCTCCTCCTCAGCTTTGGGCTTGCCACCGCCGCATCAGATTCGTTGATTTGAAGCTGATGGTGTTACGGCAACGAGTGATCGGGAAACCAGTCAAGTGAAAACCACTAGTGGTATTGCGTGTGCGTTTATTGGAGTGTGAGAGAAGAGAGAGAGAGAGGAGGGAGTGATATTGATAGATAGAAGCAGTGGTGGTTGGTTGGGACAGTATGGTATTGAAGGATGAGGGAGAGTATAAAAATGGAGTCATTTTGTGATGTGTTGTGTATTTTACTACGGGATTTGTCTGTTTCTGTGTCTGTGACTGTGACTGTGTTTGGTTTTAATTACGGAATTGAGTCTGTAGCATCTCAGACGCTATGCATGCTGGTGGTGACGTCTAGCTTTCAAGTCAAAGGGTGGACAGAGAGGAGAGCGTCTGTGCTACACTAGTCATTCTAGCCATTTCATTCTAGCCATTTCATGCATTTATTTCTTTGGCCTATTTTTATAACGACAAGTTCAAATTTTGTGGTTTAAAAGTGATTTAAATAGTTAAAACGATGTCGTTTTGAGTACAGAACAACATAAAATGGCCAAAACGACGTCGTTTTGGCCATTTGAGTCACTTTTAAACCACAAAATTTGAACTACGAGACATTTTTCTTTTTATAATTGGATTAAAATTCAATTTTTTAGTTTTTAATTTTTTTAATTATATTACCTCTTACTCTTTGGCATCGTTTGGGAAGTTGCTATTTTAGTAAGCTATTTTAGTTTTTGGCTATTTTAGTAGGCTAAAATTTTTGTGTTTAGGAAGATGATTGGATTTTTTTTATGGTTGGATGTGATGTTTGTGAGAGAAAAAGTGAAATGATTATGGGTTTGATGTGATATTTTGTCTTATTAGCTATTTTAATCTATTTTGTCTTTTTGTAGATTTTAGCCTAAACTAGGCTACTTTTTTTCTTCCCAAACACCCCCTTTATATATATATATATATATATATGTCAAAAACCAAACTTTTAATCCACTTCTTAAAATAAGGATAAGTTTTAAATGATCTAAATAAATATATTTTTTAATTTTTTATAAAAAAAATATACAAAAAAGTAAAAAGATGATGTGATTTAAATAAATACAATTATCTAAATAAATACACTAAGGGCTGGTTTGGCAAGTGTAGAAAAAGTCAAAAGTCAAAAAAGTTATCACTATTCATCAAAAAAATATAAAAAAATTAATATACAAATAAATACAAATCAACTTTTTGCCCATCAATATACTGACGTCAGGCCAGTTTCGGGGAAAGGGGAAAAAAAATTACATGTATATATTCACTAAGTTGGATGGTAAAGTTGGACCCGTGAGGGCCTACCATGGGTCCCGTTTTAATAATCCGAACCGTTCAAGATGTAGAACTCGCCAAGTACTATGTGTTTGTAAAAAATTACGTCTATCGGCTCGCTAACTACATGATCAAATCAGTTTTGTATAAAAATTGGATGGTGTTATAGTTAACAGTTGACAAAAAAAAATAACATGATCAGTTAGCTATCGATATCCAATTAACGTGATTTTTTACAAGCATATAGTACTCGACGAGTTCTACACATTGAACGGTTTCGATTAGAAAACGGGACCCGTGGTGGGCCCCCACGAGCCGTCCAATCAAAACCCGAAAAGGAAGCAATCTTTTCTCATGTATTCACCAAGCTGCTCCACTGCTAATTTGTACGGCGTACTATACTATCTTATCCTATACACTTCTTTATACAATTTTTTAATACACATTTTTTCATAAAAAGTCAAAAAATTAACTCAAACATCTATATTTTTTTCCTCAACTTTCTAGTCTAAAAAGACAAAAAATGCACTTATTTAGAACACCCCAAACAACCCCTAAAGCTTATTTTGAAAAGTAGATTAAAAGCTGATTTTTTGGGTTTTTTTTTTTTTTTTTTATAAAAAAAATATGTAAAAAAATTGAGGCCTAAGCTTTTATTTTGGTCATATCATCTTTCTATTTTTTTAACATTTTTTTTTGGTAAAAGATTATTTAAAATTATCTAAATAAATATACTTTTTGATTTTTTATGAAAATATACACAAAGTGATAGAAAGATTATGTGACTCAAATAAAAAGTAATATGACCTAAATAAGATTAAAAAAAATATACAAAAAATGTACTAAAATAAATTAGGGTAATGCACGCTTGGAACATAGTATATGAATTTAACAAATAATTTTATTCAATGTTGATAATTTCACATACACTCACGTATTACATAATGATGATATATTTATACACTATTGTTGGGATGATAAGGATGATATGATAAGGATAGATACAATTGATATATACATGTAACTAAGCCTATGTTTGGGAAGTGGCTAAAATAGCCAAAAAGCTAAAAAGCCAACTAAAACACATCACATCACCTCTCTACTTTTCTGCACACCTTTTCGTAAAAAGCCAAAAAGTTACTAAAATAGTCTGTTCCCAAACCAAGCCTAAGTGATAGAATAGGAACCAATCTAAACTACAATTTGATATAATCTGGAAGGTTTGGATATTCAAGAATCCTATCTCAACAACCCCCTTCAAGTTGGACATTCTATTGGACGAATTAGCAGCTTGTCACGGATGAATCAGAAAGTTTGTACCGGTAGGCCTACGGTGAAGATATTCACAACTTGGTCCTTAGTTGTTATGAATTGAATTTGAAGCTCCTTACGAGCTACCTTTTGTGGACAAAGTGAAAGTCGATCTCGACATGCTTAGTATAAGCATGGAAAATGGGGTTAGCCGATAAATCGGTAGCTCCAAGATTATCACACCACAAAATCTATGGGACTGATAAAGACACACATAGTTTAGAAAGTAAGGATTGAAGCCATGAAATTTCGGCGGACATGTCAACCAATGCCTTGTATTCAGATTCAGTAGAGGAGCGAGCCACCGTTTGTTGCTTCCAAGAGGACTAATACACTAAGTTGTCACCAAGAAAAATGGCATAACCACCTGTAGATTTCCTATCATCAACACAACCCGCCTAATCGAGATCAGAAAATGCTTGCAGACGAGTAGGAGAGAAGGATTTAATCAGAAGGCCAAAATTAAAGACATGTTTGAGATAGTGAAGGATTCATTTCACCGCTTGCCAATGTTCTTTGGTCGGTGAATGCATAAATTGATAGACCTTATTTATAGCAAATGAGATATTTGGCCACGCCAATGTGAGGTATTGAAGAGACCTAACCACCATACGATAATGTGTAGGTTCAACCATGGGATGTTCGTGAGTAGAAGTAAGCTTGGAGGTGGTGGAGATTGGTGTTTGAACATGCTTGGATTGTTGTATACTAGACTTGGTTAATAGATCCAAAATATATTTTCTTTGAGAGAGTAATAACCCATAAGTTTGGTAATGAACTTCAATACCTAAAAAATAATGTAGTGTACCAAGATACTTGATGGCAAATTCTTGGCCAAGAATGTGAATGAGTTGCTGCAAATAAGTTGAAGAATTACCAATTATCAATATGTCATCAACATAAATTAGGAGATAAACCAGAATACCTTCACTCTGATAAATAAATAAAGAGCTATCTAATTTGGATGGAGTAAAGTTGTGCTTGATTAAAAATCCAGTGAGTTGAGAAAACCAAGCACGTGGAGCTTGTTTTAAACCATAGAGGGATTTGTGGAGCTTGCACATGAAAGATGGATGACTTTCATCAACAAACCCAGGTGGTTGATACATGAAAACCTCTTCTTGAAGAATACCATAGAGGAAAGAATTGTGAACATCAAGTTGATGGACCTAATAACCTTGTGAAGTAGCAAGAGACAATAAGGTTTGAATTGTGGTTGGTTTAACCACTGGACTGAAAGTTTCAAAATAATCAAGACCCTCTTGTTGATGAAACCCCTTTGCGACCAAGCGCGCCTTGTGGCGCTCAATAGTACCATCAACCCAATATGTTATCCGAAACACCCATTTACAACCCACAATATTCATACCGGGAATAATGGGGTGCAAACTCCAACTGCCATTTTAAATGAGGGCATTAATTTATTCTATCATTGCTTGACTCCAAATGGGTGATTTATTTATAGAAGTGAAACATATGGGTTCAGTGGAGGCATCCGAAATGGAAGAAGTGGCTAGCAAGGCAGTGGGTTTGGAAGACATATGTTGAAAAACCATCGGGTGAGTTTGCTTAGGAGCAGATGAAGGAAGTGATGGGGTATTGAGGTCTACCACGAGATTAAGACCATGAGAATTATGGTAAGAGGAAGCTGGGATGGTAGGTAAGACGATAGGAGTAATAAATGGAGAGGGAGGGAACAATGGGGAAGATGGCAATGGTAAGGCAGTGAGTGAAGGAGGAACAAGAGGCAGAGGCAGAGCAGTAGCAGGTTAAGGCAGAGCGGCGATAGAAGAAGAAGAAGAAGGTCGTAGCCCAACAATGAACAAGCATAGGAGCGAGGGTCGTGAGACAACAAGGGACTATAAGACAGCCATTGATTGGGATGGAAGTGCTTGGAACACAGGTGAGGAAATGGAAGAGGACTCATTATGTATCGATGACGCAATATAACGACTTGAAGAAGATGGATTGTGAATAGACGAAGAAGAATGTGGTGTTGAAAATGGGAAGGTCGACTCATCAAACTGAACATGGCGAGCAATATAAATGCGATTTTGTGATGGGATCGAGACACCGATAACCAAGGTGAGATGGACTATACCTAAGAAAAACACACGGAGTAGACCAAAAAGACATATTATGTTTGTTGTAGGGGCGAAGAAAAGGAAAACAAAGACACCCAAATTTTTGTTAAAAATTGTAGTCAGGGGATTTGGAGAAAAGACATTAAAGAGTGGAAATGTTATTAATGACCTTAGATGGCATTTGATTGATGAGGTAAATGACAGTTTCAAATGCAAAGTCCTAATATTTATAAGGCATAGACGCATGAGCAAGAAGCGTGGGACTGGTTTTAACAATATAATGACGGATTGTTCAACGGGCCATTCTACTCATGTGTATGTGGACAGGGGTGACGATGAATAATACCTAAATGTTGAAAATATGTATTTAGTTTGTGACATTCACCACCCCAATTGTTTGAATAAGTTCAATTTTACATGAAAATTTCAACCAAAGCTTGAAATTTTGGAAAAATTTGAAAAACATCAGATTTATGAGAGAGAGGAAAATACCAAATAGACTTTGAATAGTCATCTAGAAATATTACAAAGAATTTGTGACCATTACTCGACACAACGGGGCATGGACCCCAAACATCACTAAAGACTAGATCTAATTGAGCTAAACTGCAACTAAATGAAGACGGTAAGGAGAGTCTCGAGGATTTGCTAAGGTGACAAGCACGACCATCGCAGTAGGGGACTTGTTGGACACCGAAAGATGATGAGACTTGAGAACTTGATGAAGAACACGTTGATGTGGGTGACCAAGACGACGATGCTAACATGTGGAGGGCACAACTTCGAAGGAGAGTGCTATAGGAGAGAGAAACGGTAAAGACCACCATCATTCTTGCCATGGAGTAGAATTTTCTTGGAGATTTGATCCTTAACCACAAAATGAGAAGGGTAAAATTGAAAGAAAACATTATTATCTTTAGTGAATTGATGAACGGATAGTAAAAATTTTGAAAATGTGGGCACGTAAAGAACATGAGAAAGCTTAAAAGAGGTAAAGGGAGAGGTGATAGAGGATAAACCAATATGAGTGATAGGAATACCCATACCATTGCCATGATAGTCTTCAACTTGAGAGAGAGAGAGGCAAGATTTGGGGTGACATGGTGAGTGGCGTTGGTGTCCAAAAACTAGTTATACTAAGGAAAGGTTGAGAAACTAGGATCATCGTAATTGCTGGAAGATGAAGAAGGATAGAAAGAGGTGAAATGAGCACTTAGAGCTAGATTTTGATCAAACTGATGATAGCATAGAGCGGCAGTGTAAGCCATGTGGTTACAAATTTGACAGCAAACCCTAGTGTCTTGTTGAGGGTGTAGGAAGAAGACCAGGACAATTATGGGGCGAGCTAGAGCCAGGGAACACGGAGCAACCAGCCTTGGTAGAGCTTCAACCGTAAGAGGAAAAAGAACGATCACGGCTTTGACCATGACCACTCCCACCGTGGGTCGAACCACCACGACCTCGGGAAGCAGGTTGAGTGAAATGAACTTGAGGAGCAGTAATAGAAGTAGGAGGCATAGTTTCACGGTGGTTGAGAAATTCATGACTCAAGAGAAGACTATGCAATTCGAAAAAGGAACATGTTTTAAATAGGCGGTGAGGGTATAACGAGGTCTTTAAAATTAGAGTAAAGGCCTTGGAAAATATATAAATTAGACCCTGAAGAAGAAAAAGGTGCACTAGCAGTAGCAAGTTTGTCGGTAAAAGATTTGGCCTCCTAAAGAAAAACGATGACAAGACGATCATTTTGCTTTAGTTGTTGAAGACCCAAACAGAGTTGAGCAGCCGAGTATAAGATGGAGACACAAGCGAATCCTCAAGAGTGAGCCAGAGGTCGCGAGAGGAAGTGCAACCAATGGCGAGGGAAAGAATTTCCTTCGAAAGAGAAGCGATAAGAAGACTCAAAATGAGTTGATCTTGTCATTCCCAAATGGAGTGGGTAGGGTTGGATGTGACCATGTCATCAACTTCGATATTGGACGGTGGACAAGAGGAGTACCGTCAATGTATTGAAAGAGATGTTGACCACTAAGGTAAGGGAAAAGTTGGGTCTTCCAATATAAATTTTTTTAGAGGTGAGTTTGAGAGAGAAAAAATGGTAGGCATGGGTAAGTAATGAAGATGATGAAGGTGGTACAGAATTAGATGAAGTAGCAGTAGTACTACTAGAGGAAGAAATTTTGGATGCCATGAGGAGATTGGCTCTAACACCAACTTGGAACAGAGCATATGAATTCAACAAATAATTTTATTCAATGATGATAATTTCACACACACCCACGTATTACATAATGATGATATATTTATACACTATTGCTGGGATGATAAGGATGATATGATAAGGATAGATACAATTGATATATAAATGCAAATAAGTGATAGAATAAGAGCCAATCTAGAAGGTTTGGATATTGAAGAATCTTATCTCAACATGCACCAATAAATCCTAAATTAGGAACTTTTGAACCATTTAGTCCAGCATTTTATTTTATGCACTGATAAGTCCCATTTGAGTAGTATTGACGTTTTTGGACATGGTGTTAGCGCATGTTGCCCCAAATATTATGGGTGAATTGGGGATTTCGTGACGTGGAAATAACCTTTGTGCCCAAAAAGTTTACTATAGACTTTTTATGTTTCTCCCCTATCACAAACAAAATAGAAGAGACGACGATGGAAACAGTGTGGATCCCCAATGTTAATAGGTGTAGATTGATTTGTTTGATTTTGGCAACGTTGAACCCTATCTTTATGTTGTCAATTTTGACGTTTGGTTCCCCTTAAAACCCTAGAAATACAAGTCTCCAAGTCTGTGAATACAACGATTAGGATCGAGAACTACATCACTCCATAGTTGAGTTGACGTTACCGACTTACAATCGGCGTGTGTACACTCCTGATAGCGTCATTGGCGGCGATTGTACTGTTGTGCAATGGCATCAAGTATTTGTTTCGTTGCTATTATTTTATTTTGTTGATAAATATTCCGATTGTGTTGTCGACGTCGTTGTATGTTTGTATCTGTAATGTTGGGGCAGTAATGTTATATGGTCTAGTCGTGTTGTTGGTGCATGGCAATGGTGATGTGGGTTTGGAGGGCAATGGGGGTTTGATGGTGTAGTCAATGTGATGTTGTGGGTTTTGTATTTGTAGATGTCATTTGGCTAGTTGGTGTAACTTTGTGTTGCAGAACAATGTTTGTTCTATGTAATTTGTGGGTTTTGTATTTCGTAAGTTAGTGTAACTTTGTGATGTTTGTGTTGACATGTGTTCTGGGCATGTTGAATGGCCCCCTGTTTGTTGACATTGTTATGGGTGTTGGGAATGTAGAATGTTAGTTAGGGGTTTGGGTCATTTGGATGTTAACTAATATAAATGTTATAATAGGGTAGGACGGGCATAATGTACATTAGTTCTCATGTTACATAAGTAGTATTGGGTTGTAAATTCCATTGGGATTATGGTTGTGTGGAGTTCATTTCTATCATGGGTTTGGTTTCTATGGTGTCAGGGTTGGAGTGGTGTAGTCATGTTTATGTGTTTGCAATAGTTACTAGAGGTTTGTAATGGTTGTGTCAGTTGTTGAGCTAGTAGTGCCGTACTGATACGCACAACTTGAAAACTCAGTTGCGGTAAATGTTAATTTTCTTATAGTATTGGCAATTCATGCGTCGTTATAGTGATTTTGGTTTAGACTCAAACCATTTGATGTTTGGATTCGAGTTTCATTATCTTATATAGTTGTTCATGTCTTGTTTCCCTTATTTCTCTTTGAGTTGGTTATTGGGATGTGTTGGTTACGCTTGGAATAGGTTGGTAGTTTGTTTTTCAAACTGTTGTTGCCTAGAATTTTGCCTCTTCACTCGAGTGACACTTTTTGCGCTTGAGCGGTCCTTATATTATTATATTCTTAGTATTTTGTAGGTTTGCAAAACTACTGGAAGTTGGCATTCTTTGCACGAGCAAAGTTTCTTGTGCTCAAGCGGTGGTCTTTTGTCTGTAAAACTTCTGGGAGTTTGTATTCTTCCATCGAGCGAAGCTTCTTGCGCTCGAGCGGTGCAACTTATTGTGTCTGGTTTCATGAGCGACACATCTTGCGCTCAGTGAGCTGTGCGTATATTAGTTCGTAAAGTCATTTTTCTGAGTCAGTTTTTCACCTTTCTCTCTGTCTAAACATTTCAAAATCCTATTTTCTCTAACTCTCTCTCTCTCTAAACTCATCTTTTCACTCAAATCCACTTAGATTTGTTGATCTTTTCACCCGTGTGCCTTTGTTAAAATGATAGGGCTCGATGAGGGCTCCGTTCTAATCGGAACAAAGTTGGTTTTTGGCGTCTTTGGGTTTCCTTCACTCTCTCTCTCGTCTTCTAAGCTTGAGGTAGGGATTCGTCGCACTTCCTATGAGTTTTAACTTAGTTATTTATTATTTCTAAACAATATTATGATTTTGGGTATTTTTGAAACTACTCTAGGGTTTTGGGTTAAAGATCAAAAAGGGGCTTTCAAATAAATTCTTAGAAATGATTGTAGTGTTGCAAATAAAGTTGAGTTGTGATGAAATGGTTGGTTTTGATACTTGGGATGGAGTTTAGAAGGAAAATGGATTTTGCCATAAATGTCTCAAATGTGGATTTTATATAAATGCTGAATTGATGTTGGAAAAGTGAAACTGGGTTGATGTTGATGAGGATGGTGGAGTTGGATATGTATTATCACTCATCTTTTGAAAAATTAGGAAAGTTTATTTTATTGAAAATTGTTTATCTGTTTAGAAATATTTGTTTTGGGCTATCAGTAGAAGATAACTATGGTTGTTGTAGAAATTGCATCAGAGTTAGAAAAATTGAAACTATTTTCGTATCCATTTGCATCAGGCATTATTTCAAATTTATACATTGAAAATATTTATCATTTTGAGAAAAAGAGGTGAATCTGGGAAACATATATTGTCTCGTTGAAATAAGTTAGCTTGAGTGCCATAGTGAAAGTCTGTGCCGATTCCACAGAAAAAATATCCGTAAAATGGCAACAGTAGTGCTTGTATAGCCTATGTTTACAGGAGTGCCAGTTTACAGTTTCCCGCGGACAAAATTTTCGTAGAAGGTTATATTTGTTTGAGATTCCTAGAGTGTGATTCACTACCTTGTTTTCTATTGTAAAGGAAATGATTTATGAATCATGATATTAACTTGGCATTGCATGGTTTCGGAAAGGGATATAAAATGTTTTGGCACACGCATTGCATATGCATTTACCTTATAGCCTTGTTAAGATTCATGTATTGTGTTGGATTATTTCTACTAGGCTTTGACTCACCCTATGTAGGAAAACATTTCAGGTGCTGATGACATGCCTCCGCCAAGGCAATAGCTTGGGAAGACTTGGAGCAAGAGCTTCATTTTATTGAATTTTGTATATGTTTTATATAGGGCAAGGTCCTTTATCTATATTAGACTTAAATTTCAAAACTTTTTTTTTACCAAGCAATGACTTGGAAAGTTGTAAGCCTTTAGGGCATTTATTATTTGTTCCACTTTCATATCTTATCTCTTGTTGTAACATATGCTATAGATTCAGAGTTAGACTTGTGAATGTATATCTGCATATGTTATCCTTTTGTACAAGTAATTGGGATTAATGGAAGATAATTATTTCATAACATGTTATTATGTAATTAATATTGCAGATGGTTTATAGTAATTATTTGGGGACGTTACAGTCGTTGTGTTGTTGTTGTACTTGTTTGCGTCGTTATGTTGTGGTAGGGCTAGATTGACTTGTTAATTGGGTTTGTAAGTTGGGCTGCCATTGACGTACAATGATTCATTCTTGAGGCATAAAACACCAACTCTCTTAAGCATGGAAAATGTGATAAATGTGAGTACATGACCATACTATATGGACTGAAATCACATATGAAATGATGCCAAATCATGAAAATGGTCTAAGCAATGGATGCTAATGACTTGGACACTCAAAGCCAACAAGCTAGATTGAACCAAGGCTATACAAAACATTGCATGCATGACCTAGACAATACAATTCAAAGCTCAAGCATGGTAAAACATGACTAAAAGCTTCTTTGAGTTGAGCCAAAACATGCAAGAATGATGATCCAAATGCAAGATGCATGTTAAGACAATAGAGAGGATTACACTACGAGTGCATGGTGCATGCAAGAGGTCATCAAACCAACTTTAGACAGAGGTATAACATGGAAAAATAACACCAAATACATGCTGAAATGGAGTCAAAACATGCTAAGCACACATGCTACTATTATGAGCCATTTATACTAGCATACAAGACACAAGGAGAGGGGGGTGTCCCTCTTCTATTCAAGACTCCAAAACCACTTCTCCACCATTAAAAATCCTCTGGATTTTAGTGGGGAGAAGGTCAAAACAAGATGGTTCCAAAGCTCAAAAGGGAAGGCACAAAACAAGGCCAAACAAGGCCTAAGAGGGGGTAGACCACCCCCAACCAAAAAGTGACCTTAAACAAACATCACAAGCATACAAAATCAGAACTTTTTGTAGTTTAGAGTTAATCTTAAAACAATATGCAAGTAGGTCTAAAAGCTTAAGCCAAAATGGGAGATTAAAAGGTAGTTTACTCACCCTTGAAGAACACCTTTAAGAACACAACTCCAGCACTCTTCTCTGATCAAAACCAGTCCAAGAACTCCAAAACCAACTCCCTAGTACCTCAGCAACCAAAGGATGGTGTTCTAGTAGGTGTTTGTGTGCAATAGTGTGAAGAATCTACACTTTTGGGCACAAACAAGGGCTAAACAAGAGAGAGAGGTAAAATATATAGAGAGAGATATAGAGCTTGTATATCAAATTTTCAAAACCTCTGGAAAGAGAGGGGAGGCGTCCTTCTTATAGAATTTCAATTCTCACGCTTGTTTAACAAGCTTGAGTCTTGAATGCAATTCCTCCATACACGTGTATGGATGATGAGAATTGTGCCCACTAGCTGTCACAGCTGGCACAAAATATCTACAAAAAGCAGATGAAAAGGTCTCGGCTAAAAAATATGTCCGATTGACCAAAAAGAGTGCCGATCGGCCAACACTTATGGCCGATGGGAAGAAAACATGGCCGATGGCATCATGCTTGAGCCGATGGGTTGAGCGGATGGCCAACAAGCCACCCTCTTCCCTTAGAAGCAAAACCACAAGTCCTTGATCCACAACCAAGCACAAAACAGACAAGTCGAGAGATCTTGAGGCAAGGCGCGCGGCCGAGACCTTCAGGAACTCAAAATGAACACGAGCATGGATGATCATCGAGTGTTCAAACGATGACATCCAAGTCTTGAGGATGGTCAAAAATGGGGTGTCTACAATTGCCCCTTTTTGACAGAACTCGAAAGTCATAAGATGACGGGAGTGAAGGTCAAAGCCCAGAGACGACCCATTTTTGACAAGGCCGAAGACTTGGACAAGCATACAAGGCAACAAAGATATGCGCCCGCAGGCAGGGGCAAGATGCAAATGACATGCACGATGTAGAGCATGACTTATAATCATGCAAAGAGAGCCGTAATGAAGCATAACACGCAACAGTTTAAGCAAGCGAATAAGAATCAAACTACATTTCATGCAGAAAGGATGTAAGAGAGTCATACAATTCTCACTACGTCTAACGCGGAGTACATACAATACCGTCTGGTTCGTCTAGTCGTGCCAGCTTCAAATGAACCGTATATACAATATTGTGCCTGCATAAGAAAGAAGCTTAACAGGTACAATATCGTTAGAAACATGCATAGCAATGCTAGTGAAAAGTGCATGACAACGCAAGTGAAGGGGTGCATGACAATGCAACCTAAGTGTGATGCATAACAATGCGAAGGGGTGCGTGACAATGCAACCTAAGTGTGCGCATAACAATGCGAAGAGGTGCATGACAATGCAACCTAGGCGTGACGCATAACAATGCGGAGGGGTGCATGACAATGCAACCTAAGTGTGACGCATAACAATGCGGAGGGGTGCATGACAATGCAACATAATTGTGACGCATAACAATGCGGAGGGGTGCATGACAATGCAACCTAAGTGTGCGCATAACAATGTGAAGAGGTTAATGACAATGCAACCTAAGTGTGACACATAACAATACGGAGGGGTGCATGACAATGCAACCTAAGTGTGACGCATAACAATGCGGAGGGGTGCATGATAATGCAACCTAAGTGTGTGCATAACAATGCGAAGAGGTGCATGACAATGCAACCTAAGTGTGACGCATAACAATGCGGAGGGATGCATGACAATGCAACCTAAGTGTGATGTATAACAATGCAGAGGGGTGCATGACAATGCAACCTAAGTGTGACGCATAACAATGCGGAGGGGTGCATGACAATGCAACCTAAGTGTGCGCATAACAATGCGAAGAGGTGCATGACAATGCAACCTAGGCGTGACGCATAACAATGTGGAGGGGTGCATGACAATGCAACCTAAGTGTGATGCATAACAATGCTAAAGGGTGCATGACAATGCAACCTAAGTGTGACACATAACAATGCGTAGGGGTGCATGACAATGCAACCTAAGTGTGACACATAACAATGCGGAGGGGTGCATGACAATGCAACCTAAATGTGACGCATAACAATGCAAGGAGGGCATGCGCGACAACGCAAGCCAAGGGCATAAACATATGTAAGTAAAGCACGCCCGACAACACAAGCAATGTGTAAATCAAGAGAGGCATAAACACATGTAAGTAAAGCATACACGACAACGCAATCAATGTGTATCAATGCGAGGATAAGCATAAACACATATAAGTAAAGCACGCGCGACAATGCAAGCAATGTGTAAAGCAAGAGAGGCATAAATACATGTAAGTAAAGCATGCGCGACAATGCAAGCAATGTGTAAAGCAAGAGAGGCATAAACACATGTAAGTAAAGCATGCGCGACAACGCAAGCAATGTGTATTAATGCGAGGATAAGCATAAACACATGTAAGTAAAGCACGCACGACAACGCAAGCAATGTGTAAAGCAATGCGAAAGAGATGTGCATGACAATGCAAGCATGATAGAGGTATGTTATTCGTGATGTTGAGATGTAACTTCAACACAAGACGAGGCATGCTCAATGCAATAGCGAGAAGACACATAACAAGCGCGCTTTTTGCAAACATGACAAAACACTGCAATGCAAGGTATTCAAAACAATTTTTGGGCAATTCTTAAATCCGCAAAAGGATACGAAAAAGGATACACCTTGTACGTATCGAGTGTCGCACACGGAAGACACCGTTTGAGGTCAACACGAAGGCCGGTTAAGCTTTAAAAGTGTATTTTCTTGCACTGTCTTGAGAGATGAAGGTACTAATCAACATAACTGACCCATACAAGGGTATTGGAGGTGCATCGACCACAAAGGGGGATGCCATCAGCCATCCATCGGCCACAAAAGGAGATCATCGGCCAAATATTTGGCCGATCGCAATTTCGGGGTAGTTTTGTCCATTCACCTCGGGTCTTTAAATATGGGGTTCCAAACCCTATATTCTCACTTCCTCTTAGTCGAAAAACATTCCTTCCTCTCCCTAGGTGATTTTCCTCCCTTCGATCTGTGTTTTTCCTTTGTTTTCGAGCCTCCCGCAACTTCCGATTCGCGAAAACCCCGTTGTTCCAAACACTTTGAACCGATCGAAACGCGTTTTCGGTGCCGCATTCTCGATTTCCACTACTTGGGGTTTGTTTCCCCCAAGTTTACCTCGATCTTCGTGCCTTTTCCTACTCTCCGACCTTTTCTCCCATTTTTTACCCCTCGGGGTTGACTTTTTGCATTTTCACCCACTTTCCACACTTTCGACCATTTTCGCACCTTTCTTGAAATGGTGGACGACATTCCACGAGGTGGGACTCCCCTAGAGATGGGTACGGACCCTGAGGTTGAGCTCTTGCCGCTGAGTGTTCGACCTTTCGACCCAGCGACATACCGACCGACGATACACATACTGCCTCCTAATAGCATTTGCCAGTTCAGGAGCTTTGTGCGAGGCGCTCCAGAGGACCTCCTGCTGTGCGAGCCGGAGTCACATCTTTCTTACGGTGCTGCTGAGGTACATTCTTTCCCTCTTTTATTTTCTGCAATGTAGATTGTACGCTTCGGATAGCCAATACTGTTCTGTAACTAATTAACCCAAACACACTGATACATGACATGCTTAGTTCACCGTGAGCACACCCACACTCGATATCTGTGTAAACTCAAACATATGCACATACACTGTATTTTCATCAATTCTGAACGCATTCAAACACTATATTTCTGACACTGCTTCATCTACTGTTTGTCTTTGAACACAGGGAGATTCCTATGCCTTCTGGGGGTATGGGAACACCATTGCTCGAGGATGGTACATGGAGTTGCCCGATGCGGTCCGCCACATCGTTGATCAGGCCGGCTTCGGCGTCTTCTGCATGGGACTCTCGCGCCTTACTGCGAGTAGGCCCTTTTTAAGTGCTCTAGTGGAGAGGTGGTGGGACACCACTGATTCTTTCCACCTTTCTGTTATAGGGGAGATGACGATGACCCCCTTCGATTTCTCCACGCTCATCGACATTGGACTAGGGGGTGATCCGATTCCCTTTGACACTGATATGGATGAGTAGGATGCCGCCCAGATGTTCTTGCTCGGTGCTCGGCCATCTCTCTCCCGGCCAGGGTTCGTGAGGTATTCTTGGTTCGAGGACCACTTCAGAGTACAGGCGCCTATGACCCGTGAGGTGGAGGAGCAGTACGCTCGAGGGTTCATCATGTTTTTGCTGGGCACTACCCTTTTCACCGACCGGGCGAACACTGTTACCCTCTATTTGCTGAGCATGTTAGTGGATGTGACACAGATCCAGCGCTACGACTGGGGTGGCGCAGGCTTGGTCACACTCTACGGATACATGAGCTCATCCTCTTGCCGCAGCGGACATTTGCTCAGAGGCTGCTGGCGAGCCTGGGAGGTATATTTTCCCTTTCTATCCTTTTAATTCTGCTTTAAATTATCTGTACACCACACACATTGCACACACGCAATCTACTTTACACTGGCTGTACATTGCACACACTGCACATGATTATAATTTCTGCTTTATCCGCATACTGCCTTACTGATAAGCATACTCATTCTTACCTTGTTACATTTTGTAGTTGTGGGTGTATGCCTACTTTCCTAGGCTTGCTCCAGAGCCAGAGGTGGAGATGCCTCTCGCTATTCCATTTTCCCACCGATTCGATGTGAGGTGCGAGCGGAGGCCGCGAGAGTCTTTCCTGTTCTTCCTCAAATACTTTAACACCATCACTGCAGCTGAGGTATTTCAAACATTACAGTTTATTTGAGCTTTGCTTTGGATTGTACTTTCAATAACAGATAACAAATTGTATATCTTGTTATTTACAGATCACTTGGCAGCCATGGGCCGTATTACCTGAGGCGGTAAGAGAGCAGTCCGCGGGTGCTTGGGAGACTGCCCGGTTCAGGGTTTTGCTGGAGGGTCCAGTCTGCCGGGCTTGGTACCTAGGGGAGCGCTTCCTGCGTCAGACCCTCGGTTTACCAAAGCAGGTAGTCCCGACGCCACCTCCTTCGCATATAAGGCACACAGTGAGATACACCCCGTAGGAGATGATCGATTACACGATCGGTTGGGATTCTGACTTCTTTAGAGAGGAGGGTGACTATACTGACTTCATTCAGACACATCTCATGCGATCTCTAGCCAGTACTCGCCGAGATGAGAGGGAGAGGCCTGCAGTGCCAGTAGGGAGAGCAGGAGCACGGAGGGCAACTCAGGCCCGTAACTGGAGTGGCTCCCGGAGGAGACGTGGAGTGGAGTGGCCTGAGTTGCCCACTACCATGACATGCCGAGGACAAGGTGGGGAGATCTACCAGATACCCATCACTCTTCCTCTGGCTGATCATGAGCTCGTTGGAGTTCGTGGCTCGACCCCGGTATGTGTTATACTCTTTACTCTGTACTGTCATTTCGTTTCATTTGATATCCCGCAGAATACTAATGACTTCAACACTTTTGCAGGATTCGATTGAGTACACGGGACAGGCACTAGAGCTGACGGCCTCAGTGATGGGGATGCTGTAGCGGAGCCTAGACCTGCTCACCATCTATGGCATCCCGGTAAGTTCTTTCAACCTCAGTCTCAAAACTTTGCATAATCTGTTCCATACATGATCTGATGCATCAGATGATCAATACGACAGTTGATACACTGTAGTCATATACCACTCACGGTATTGATACACTGTAACTCACATACTGCTTATGGCATTCATACACTATAACTCACATACTACTCACAACACTGATACGGTACTCATAGCATTCATACACTACTCACGGCATTCATGTACTGCTCACGGCATTCATACATTGTATTCATACATTGCTTTGCGTAGCATAACTGATGCGTTTGCCAATTGTTCTTTTCAGGCCCTATTCCAGATACGGCGGGGTGCTCAGCGGGACCTTCAAGACTGCCCGAGGAAGCGAGAGAGACGAGGATTTCGATCGTCACCGCAGCAGAGCCGGGCGCACTCACTCTGGGAGCAGCTCGCGAGCACCCAATCCAGATGACGACGAGTCTGATGCAGAGGTGGAGTCATCTGAGGATGAGGCTGCGGATGGCTCAGATTCAGATTCTGACGGTGGGGATCCTGGACCTTCGTCCAGGAAGAGGACCAGGACGAACTCTCGTGCTTGAGGCGACCAACCCCGATCCAGACATTTTGCTGTTTTTTCTTCTTCCTTTTGCTTTATTTTCCTTTTTATTGGTAGTTTTGCATATTGTACTGCCTCAAGCAGGTTTTGCTTTCTTCAAAACTATGTACTTTTGCAAAAGAAAATGATTAAATGAAACAGCCCTTTTTGTTCTAAAAAGTGTTACATTTGTACATTTTGAGCATCGCATCGCATTACATTACAATGTAAATGAGATTGAACTTTGTTTTGAAAACTAAACACTTGAATTGCATTAATCAGGCAGTGAACCAACTAACAACAAAACAACTCGATAAGCAAAACAAAGAACTCGACTAGCTAACCAAATGTAAATGCAACTCTCTAAGCAAGACAAAGACTTAAAGAATACAAAATACAACTCGATAAACAAAAGTACAACGACTCGATAAGCAAATTGAAGTAACACAGGTGCGACTTCGCAAAATCATCACCGGAAGGCATTGGAAGTGGAACCAATCACAAGTTCTCAACATCTTCAATACTTAGATAGCTCATAGAACAAGGGGAAAGGCCATCGGCCAAAGGGAGAGGCCATCGGCCACAAGAAATGGCCATCGGCCATCATTACTAGCCGATCGGCCAAAAAAGATGGCCGGTTGGCACTCTTTCTGGCCGATCGGCCAAAAATGGCAAGCACCTCCAGAATGCTGACACCTGTCTTCCACTCAACACCTTATCTTCTACAAAAAGCCTCAGCTTTGTAGTTTTCTGCATTTCAGCTCAGTTTTTGCACCAAATGGAAGCATTTCTTGTCCAAAATCTCACAAATTGGATTTGCCAATTTGGATGGCTCGGAAAAGCTGAATTTCTGGGGCTTTGGCATAAATGCACTATTCACACTGAGTTGCACCCCACTGCATTTTCCATTCATCCATGCCGCGGCAAGGTTTTGGAATCCAGTAACACATGTCTTTAGCTTTGGCGGATAAGAGATGTGTGCCACTTTCGAGGATTTCCAAGCTTTAATGGAATCCGAGCACGATGAAGAAATCTTGCCTCAATTCCGGTTCGGCTACGTCCAAGCCTTAGGACGAATGTGCAGCTTTACTTTGCATGACGCTCGGTCATTGATTCACGACGGAGAGCTGGACATTCCGAGCTTGGTTCGTCAGTTTTCTGATGCCGGTAACCGCGGTGACCATCACTGGCAGGGTTATCGGCGACATGCGCTTTGCTTGTGCATGCTGTCTCATTTCTTACTTGCGCCAGGCTCCGGTGGGTTTAGCACCCGTTTGATTGAGGTCGCCGAGGGCTTAAAGAAGGGCAAGAGTTGCATCGCCATGACGCTAGCTGAAACATTGATGGGTTTGGACGCTATTCATCGCCGGGAGACGACTAGATTCGCAGGGAGTCCACTACTACTGCAGGTAATGTTTCCCACCCCATCTCACATATATTTCTCACATCACTCGGCCCTCAGGCTCGATTTTTCTCTCAAAACCCTTTTTCTCACTTTTTCCCTCAATGTACACCTTTCTATTCTTTAATCTCTCATTTTTCATCCCTCCCCAGGTATGGTTGATGGACAAGTTGAGAGTGGTGGACTCATGCCCAGCATATTCAGTTCGCAGCTATTTCTTTCGGCGACGTCTAGTCGATGCCCCGGATGAGGGATGGTGGTGCCACTAGATGTGCAGCTTGTCCGCGAACCACATTGCTTGGCGGTGCCCTTGGCTTAATCTGCTGGTGATGAGCTACAGCATGACTCGCCAGCCCGGGATTTAGTTGATTAGCCTGACACACTGTGTCCTTTACTTCCCGTTCCAATTTTGACGCCAGTTTGGACATGATCAGATTTGCCTAGAAGAGGGGATTGAGTACCCTGCTGCATTTTTGGTCCGAGGCGCACAGTTAGTTTGGTATGCCACAGCATGGAGGACGAGAGAGCTTCTGGGCCCCGCTCTCCTTTTTAGTTGCACCCTCTCTGATGAGTGCATAGCTTGGCTTGATGAGGAGGCACAGATCGGGCCCACTTTGGTATCAGAGGCTTCCACAAGCTCTGGGAGGGGACGCAGGAACACCTGACTATGCCCCAAATTTATTTGCTTTAATCAGAACTTTCAAGTTTTCTTTATGAATGTAATAAAAAGCAACTTCAATTTGTATTCAAGAGTAGGAGAACTCTGTATTGAAATCAATGTAATTGAAGGTTGTAGGTACTGAAAATTTTTCGTTTGGTCCAAAAATGGTCTAAGTCGTAAAAAGATTAATTTGAGCAAAATCAACTTTTATTAAAACTTTTCAAAACCATTTTCGATATGGATCACAACTGAACACGCCTGAGATATATCGCTGAGATGTATAACCCCGGATCCAAGCAACTGGAAAGTTACCCCTAGTCTAAATAGCACTACACTGAAGATCACAACTGAACTCTTGAATGCAGATAAGACGAAGATGACCAAACATGATCACATGGACAATGTTGATCGGGGAAGTGTTTATGGTTGGACTTCGGGATGAAGTTGCCTACATATCCCAAAGATGGGAATCAAGCCTTACGTAGTTTGGCTCAGGTTCACTCGTGTATTAACACTCTCCTTTTACGCTCTAACTTTTGCCAAGGCCGCCCTTTCTGGGTTTTCAACCTTGCAAGCTCAGTTTTTATAATTTCAAAATTTTCATGCCCTAACTTTTTCCTAGGTTGCCCTTTCGGGTTTTCGGCCTAGCGAGCCTCTCAGGGATAATATTTCTTCAACTTGTCCATGTTAATCAGTTGGGAGAACTCTAGGCCATCTAGGTCCATCAGAACGACAGCTCTACCCGACCAGATAGACTTGATGATGTAAGGGCCAGTCCAATTGGGTTTGAACTTGCCCCTAGGGTCGTGGATGGGAGCTCGGTTGTCTTTGAGCACCAGATCTCCTTCTTTCAAATTCCTGGACTTAACCTTCTTGTTGAAAGCCCTGGCAATTCGTCGTTGATAACCCTGAACATGGTACAGTGCTTTCAGTCTTCTTTCATCAAACAGCATGAGTTCTTCGAACCTGCTTTGCTGCTAATCTGCCTCAGCTATCTGACACTCAGCCAGTACTCACAATGACAGAACCTCAATTTTGAT
This sequence comes from Camellia lanceoleosa, assembly GCA_025200525.1. Classification (NCBI taxonomy): domain Eukaryota; kingdom Viridiplantae; phylum Streptophyta; class Magnoliopsida; order Ericales; family Theaceae; genus Camellia; species Camellia lanceoleosa. The sequence goes on along the minus strand of CM045772.1, from coordinate 82,593,299 downwards.
AGGCAAAACAGCCTCCGTCCCATAAACCAAGAAATACGAAACTGGCCTAGTAGAAGTTCGAATTGAAGTCCGGTAGCCCCACAGAGCAAATGGCAGCTTATCTGGCCAGTCCTGGTAGGTTTCCACCATCTTCTGCAGAATACGCTTGATGTTCTTGTTGGCGGCCTCAACTGCTCCATTGGTTTGCAGCCGATATGTTGATGACTTATGAAAAGTCACGTTGTACTTGTCCAACAAGTCGATCACTTCCTTCTTGAAGTGGGAACCATTATCTAAAATAATCTCGTTTGGGACCCCGTAGCGACAGATGATGTTGTTCATGATGAACTTAGCAACATGCGATGCCTTCAACACCGCATAAGATTGGGCCTCAACCCACTTCTTAAAATAGTCTATCGCGGCCAGAATGAACTCATGCCCATTGGACCTCTTCGGAGTGACAGCCCCGATCACATCAATCCCCCAGATTGAAAATGGCCATGGCGAAGTCATGTTGTATAGCTTCGACGGCGGAATGTTCATGCGGTTTGCATGGATTTGGCATTTGTGGCATCGCTGAACAAAGCCAATACAATCCTCCTCCATGGTGGACTAATAATAACCCTGTCTGAGAATTTTCCAGGCTAGCATCACCCTGTTCACGTGCGCTCCGCATTTTCTTCCATGGATGGCCTTCATCAAGTGCTTGGACTCTTCAGCATCAACACACAGCTTATGCATCCCGAGATGACCTTTCTTGTCTGACTTTCCCCAGGCGATGGTAGCGACCATTCTTGGTGCCCTCTTATCTTTGGCATTTGCCCCTGGTAGATATGCCACTTTTTCCAAGAAGTTCCAGACATCGTAATACTAGGGGTTCTCATCTTGTACCTCATCGATGGCAGCAATCAGCTCGTAGGCCGGCACAAATTTCTGGTCAATGATGATCGGATGCATCTGGACTCCGAAAGGGATGTCTATCATAGAAGATAGAGTTGGTAATGAATCTGCGAACCTGTTGTTCTCTCTTAACAAATAAGCGAAATTCAGTTTCTCAAACCGAGGAATCAGCAAGTCCAAGGTCTGGTGATAGATTCTCATCTTTTCTTCTTTGACTTTCCAATCTTCTTTAGCTTAGGATACAACAAGGTTCGAGTCTCCAATGACGTCCAACCGTTTTGCCCCTAGTTCTAGGGCGGCTTCTAAACTAGCAATACATGCCTCGTACTCTGCTTCGTTGTTCGAGACTTTGAATTGGAGTTTGAATGCTAGAGGGATACGGGAATTGTCAGGTGCTATCAGTAACACCCCTATCCCCCGTATTGGTTTGACGCTCCGTCAAAGTACATCGTCCAAGTTTCATCTTCGACATGCAAAATGGCCTCCTCTGGGAATAGGTACTCCACTTCTTCATCCCCTTCCACTGGGTGATCGGGTAGGAACTCTGCTACCGCTCTCCCCTTGACTGACTTGCGCGTCACATACTTCAGATCAAATTCGGAAAGCAGAAACAATCAACGGGCTAGCCTACCCGTAAGTGCCGGTTTCTCGAAGAGATATTTGATGGGATCCAATCTCGAAACCAGTATTATAGAGTGAGCTAATATGTAGTGTCGCAGCTTCCTGGTAGCCCATACCAAGGCCAGAAAAGCCTTCTCCAGCGGAGTGTAGCGGGTCTCATAATCCAGTATTTTCTTGCTCAGGTAGTAGACAGCTCTCTCCACTTTGTCCTTAGACTTTTGTGCAAGCATGCAACCCATTGTAGTTTTTGTCACTGAAAGGTACAAAATCAACGGTTTACTCGGCTCAGGCGGTGACAACACAGGTGGGTTCTGTAAATATTGCTTGATCTGTTCAAAAGCAGCTTGGCATCGGCCGTCCCATTGGAATTTCTTTCCTTTCTTCACGAGACCAAAGAGTGGTTCACAAGTCAAGGTTAATTTTGCAATAAAACGTCTTATGAATTGCACTTTACCCATAAAGCCTCGTACCTCCTTTTCAGTCCTTGGTGGTGGCATTTCTAAGATGGCCTTGATTTTGGAAGGGTCGACTTTGATACCTCTCTGTGTGATCAAGAACCCCAGCATTTTCCCTGCTATAACACCAAATGTACATTTATGAGGATTCAGCCGCAACCTAAATTCTCTAATCCTTTGGAAGAACTTTTGCAAGGCGGTGTAGTGGCCCTCTCTTTCCTTGGACTTGACAATCATGTCGTCTACGTACATCTCCACCTCTTTGTAGATCATATCATGCAAAATCGTGGTCACGGCCCGTTGATATGTAGCTCCAGCATTCTTCAGCCCAAACAGCATCACTCCATAACAATAGGTCCCCCACAGGGTAGTAAAACCAGTCTTCTCCCGGTCTTTGGGTGCCATCAATATCTGATTGTAGCCAGAAAAGCCATCCATGAATGAGAGCAACGCATGCCCCGCAGTGAAGTCCACTAATTTGTCGATATACGATAGAGGAAAGTCGTCCTTCGGACTGGCTTTGTTTAAATCCCTAAAGTCCACACATACCCGAATCCTGCCATCCTTTTTCGGCACCGAAACGATATTGGCCAACCAAGTTGGGTATTCTGATACCAGCAGGAACCCTGCGTCAATTTGCTTGGTGACCTCTTCTTTGATCTTGATAGCCCAGTCTGGGCGGATCCTTCTGAGTTTCTGCTTAATAGGTCGGGCCTCCTGGTCAAGAGGGATCCGGTGCTGTACAATCTCAGGATCGATTCTAGGCATGTCTTCGTAGGACCACGCCAAAACATCTTTGAAATCTTTTAATAAAGCGACTAAGTGCTCGCGCTCCTCCGAAGACAACGTGGACCTGATCTGGACCAGCCACTGGTCCTTCTCAGTACCAACATTAATTTGGGTGATTTCATCAACCAGCGATTTTACGAACCTCTCACGCTCCTGATCTAGCAAATATTTCAAAACTGGAGGAATTTCTTCCTCATCGTTTTCATCAAAATTTTGAAAGTCTAAATTAATGCAATAAATCAAGGGCACAGAAAAATACTCAAAGGCCACAACCATTCCATTCTTATTAATCACTTCCAAGTCGCCTGATTCTTCTATTACAATAGACTCAAAGGAAAAAGAAAAAGATGACCTAGACAGGACTGTAACATCCGGGTTGTCACCTCCAGGAATACCGGACTCAGACTCAGACGAGCTGGAACCTGATTCCGACTCCACAGACTCGGTGGAATCAGATTCCGGCTCACTACCTAACCCGGTGCTGCTCGATAAGAATCCTTCCTCATACTGCCAGATGAGGGAGAGTGCGATGGATGCATCCAAAATGTTTGAAGATGGGCTCACAGCCGTTTCATTCCCAATCATAGACACTGAGAGGTCATTCCCCAAGCACTCATGTACGATCGGAGGATCTGAAAGTAGACAAGCCAGTGCTACCCCCATTTCAATCTCGGTGTTCTCGGAATCCACTTCCTTACACTGCTCAACCTTAGTTGATGGGTCTGTCTGCTCTTCGGCAACATCATCCCCGGACAACTGCGAGTCGAATAAGATCTCAAATCCCGGCAAGCGCCGCTTCTCTGCATTTAGCCATGGCTCTAGGAAGCCACAGAATGAAAAGTCCTCCCCCTCCCGGACGAAGCGTCCGTTCAGGGTGCCTTGGATAGGCCGATGCATCAACTCAAAATGTTTCCCGGTCTACTTGGCTCTGGCTCTTCTGGCCATTTCTTTGTTTTTTCTCACCCAGTCCTCTTTGGTAGGTAGATAGCCTAAGCCAAAGGTATGCGGGTTGTGTGGTACTTCGGCCGATACAGTAATGCCCTTTCGGCCACTTTTTCCTAGTCCCATCCCAGGGACGTGCTGAAGTTTGTTCATGAGGTACACAGACTGTGCATTGACATATAACCCTTCATCAACAGCCAAAATGTTCTGTATGACCCGGGCCTCGGCTAGGGTAAATCCCAACAGGAATACATCCTCCGTGCCATGCTCGATTTCCAAAACTGGTGTAGACACCTCTGGCGGCGGATGGATTGACGAATTCCCAAAAACAATAGCCACCCCCTTCCCATGGGGGTACTTCAACATTTGATGCAGGGTGGAAGAGACCGCCTTCACCTGGTGTAGCCACGGCCGCCCCAAGAGTAGATTAATGGTTGCGGGAACGTCCAAGACATGAAAGTCAATCTCCTGTTGTCCTGGACCAACCTGAGTTTGAATTTTCACAGTCCCCATCACCTCTCTGCTGGTGTTGTCGTAGGCCCTTATCACCTGGGCAGTTGGCACAAAATTCGTGGGCTTCAACCCGATTGCATATGCTGTCCTTGATGGGCACACGTTGATGGCGGATTCCGTGTCGACAAGAACTACCGGTATCCACTTGTCTCTACACTCGACAAAGATATAGAGAGGTTTGTTATGGTTTGCGCCCTCAGGCGGTAGCTCCTTGTCAGTAAAGGTCAACGTCAGGGAAGCTCTTCTCGAAAAGACCAATCCTACCAGCTGCTCAGGCGTGGTATCTATTGAAAGTTTGGCCTTGTCCATTGCAGAAAGGACGGCTTGTCTATGAACTCTTGAGGCTATAAGCAGTCCCCAGATGGAGATGTCTGCCTGTATCTTTTTCAACTGTTTCAGCACAGCCTCCTCTTCGAGCAGATTTTCTTTACGCTTTTCCACCTCCTTGTCCTTTCCGGATGCCTCTGGTTAATCTAAGTGTGGGGGCTTAAAATACCGCCCGCTCTTAGTCATGTGGTCTACCTCGCCAATGTACCAGGTATCATCCGGCTGGTTATTTCCCCAGTCCTCATCTGTGTGGGCAAGACATAGGTTGTCATCTTCCTACCACATGCCATCGGCATCCGAAAAACACATGTTCGGCTCCGTTATAACTATTCATGTGCCCACAGCACCTTTCATTCCTGTGCTCGCAGCATGCTCTGTTCCCGTGCACACAACACGTTCTGTCCCCGCAGGGGCCTTAGCCTTTCTGACCCTCTCAGAATCTTCAATCCTTTCTCGCTCAAACTGCTTCAGTGCAGTCTACTGTTCAGTGTCTTTTGTTCCCAAACTGGCTGTATTCTGAGCAAAATTCTTAACATCAGTGGTCTTCGTCGGTGCATTCTGTCCCTCGGCCCTTCCGGCCACAATTGATGTCCCCGTCCCTGACGGACCCTATTCTGACTGGGGTTGTTCAACAACATCTGGTTGGTCGTCAAGCCACCCAGTAGACTTTGCTGCACCATCCAAATCAAACCAATTGATAGTCACGTCTCCCGGATCTTGTTCGCTGAAAAATTGAAGGTTAACAATGTCCTCTCCCAGATCTGCTAGGTCATCTAGCCCCTGATTAGGTCCATCCCCCCATACTATGCAAATCTCGCCCTTTGGCAATTCCACATTCGACTGGCCTTTCTTGATGTAATATAACTGCTCGGGTTGTACATGAAGCTCGCAGACCCCTCAGACTCTGACTGATCATTCCCATCTGCCCCTACTGTCGACCAAATTCTATTTTCGATAGCCACCATCACCGTTTCAGGTTGGGTTTGGGAGATGTCCAACATGCACAAGTCAGTGCTGTCAGGAATGAACACCTCCGGCTTGGGTAGGTGAGAAAGGGTAATATATATACTAGGGTCGTATGACACAACCCCAATTTGGATCAAATTGATGCGTTTGGGAGGTGGAACTTGGTTATGTGGTGGGAGAGGGTTGGTTGTGACATTCGGTTTCTCCGGAGGCATGATTGCCCTGTTGTCGACGAGGTTCTAAATCTCGTGACGCAATCTAAAGCACTGGTCAGTGTCGTGACCATGCTGTTGGTGAAACGTACAATACTTCGCTAGGTTATGGGAGGGGGGAAGTTTTTCTGGCAATGGCCGCGGCTCTAGGGGCTTCAAGTGCCCTTTCCTAATCAAAACCCCCAAAGCCTTGGACAAAGACATGTATAGTGGGGTGAAGGTTCTTTGGCCTCAGGGTGAAAACTTGGTTGTTTGTGAGCTACTTCCGGACACACCGGTGAATGGTGTAGCTGCAAAGGTTCTCGGGGTGGTGGTGGTGGTGACCATACTCACATCTGAAGCTCTGGCAGCTGCAGCATTGCTGGTGCCTGCATTCGTACTGCGGTTGAATGCCCTCTTGGGCTGCTCTCTCTCATGATCAATGAGGCCCTGTTTCACGGCGTCCTCGATTTGCACCCCTATCTCATGTAGATCTGCAAAAGGTGGGGAGGGGGAGGACGATCATCTTCTGTATGAGCTTGGGCTGGAGGTCGCGCACAACCATCTGAATCTGATCTTTGTCAACAGGTCTGATGGTCATCATCGAGGCCTTGGCCCTCCACCGGGTCACAAAATCGGAGAAGCTCTCCTTCGGCTCTTGCCTAGTTGTCTCAAGATCACGAGTTGTGACCTTAATCTGTGTACTATAGGAGTATTGAACTATGAAGGCCTTAGCCATCTCCTCCTAACTCCTCTTGACAGAGTCCTCCAGTTTTGCATACTAAATAGCCGCTACACCTGATAGGGTCCGGCCAAACAAGGAAAGCTTCTGCGATCTGGAGAGGCCCATCGGCCTTAGTATATCTGAAAATAGCCGCAAATGTACCATAGGATCTCCAGACCTGTCGAAACGGTCTATGTGTGGCATTTTAAACCGGTCCGGTAGAGTCACGGCCGAGTCGGTGTACCCGTCCTCAATATCCGGAATGGACTTCATGCCCTGAGACTTCTTGAACAGCTTTTCTAGCTTGCTCACTTTTAGCACTGTGGGGTTCACTTCGAACTCAAAGGGGGAATCCGGTAGGTTGGCAGGTGCTTTGGATAGCTGGGGTAGAATTGGGGGCGGAGCCGGCCTAGTTGGAACATCCGTATTATCCTGGACGTGTGTGATCTCCCCAAGTATAGGAACTCTTGTTGGGGGAGGAACCTGGTGTGAAGCAGATGCTCCGGTTTGCTGCTGTAGCCTAGCGATTAATTCTGCCTGTTGGGCCATAACCTCGGCCTGGCGTGTGGCAAATTCTGCTTGACGGGCAGCATCCTGCTGCATGGCTTTCATACTTTCTTGGAGTTGACGTATCATCTCTTCCAAGCCTACCATAGGGTGTTAGTCTATCTGAACAACTGGTATATCTGTCCCTAGAGTAAAAACTGAGACCTCAGCCTGACTGTTCATTGGTGTGGTAGACAACTGATCTGGCAACCGCTGTATCGATACACTGCGCCTTTTTGACCTCCGTCTCGTAACCGGGGGTAAAGAAAGGAACACTGCTTGTCCGTCTATCAGATCCCTGGATCGATTAAGTCTATGACCTTTAACCCAGAGTGCTCGGGGAATATCTGCCTGGTCAGATGCAATGGTGCTATATTACCTTGCAAAAAGATAAATAAAGCATAATAAAGAAACAATGAATAGAAAAACGGACATCGTAACAGCTTAAATAAAGACAACACATAGTTGGCAAAACACAAGCTGAAAGAACTGTTCTCAACCAGCGATCCTTTGTTCCCAAAATCATCGCCCAAATCTGAATCGATACAGCAGTAAAACCGATTCCCAAATATTGATCTTGATGCTGCAAGCTCGATACGGACTTGCAAATCGATGCATTCTTGTAGAGGCCAACTCTAAAAGCACATAACAAGCAAGTGAGAGCCAAAACACCCCTATGGAGGGCTAGAGTTTCCCTATTCGAGTTTCGTCAAGAACTAGGGTTTCACTACGCATGCAGCGGTTTCAAACAACCCACAATCGGGTAAGCAACCTGTCCTAGCTTGGAATGGTCACTACAGTTTCCGTTATGCACTAGGTCAAATGATCAAAAAGGGTGCCTCGGTAAAAACCGGGGTTTGTGTTCCCGTCGTGGCAGAGCCCGCAACCGGTCAGCCTTATGGCACGCTTCTCAAAGCAAGCCTCCGGCAAACCGTACAAGAATAGCATACGGCAAACACAGTGTCCTAGGCGCACCAATGCACATGCAATGCAAAGAAACACATAAGTGTAATCAAAACAAGATATCATGAGTTCGAGTCAAGTTCTCTAAATCCCCAGCAGAGTCACCAGAAACTGTAGACGTGCCCGAACGTCACGGCTCTGCGCGCGAGATGGCATGAAAATCTGTTTGGTTCATTAGCATACTATAGTTCAGACTCAATGTCACGATTCTGAATCTAATCTCGCAAAGTGCAATGCAAGACTGATAAATCACCAAAGAGTTCAAATCCGACAAATCGTTTTGGAAAACTGATTTTTGTAAAGAAGTGCCAAACATGGACTGCTTTTTCATATACAGAGTCGCCACCTAAATATTTTTGTTTTGGGAAATTTAGGAAACCCAAACTCGTGCCTAAGGCCACGTGTCCGTCATCACCAAAGTTGTCTCGGCTTGGGAACTTGGGTACGAGAGGGGAAGGTCATGCAATGAGCACCCCCGCTCGCCCGATCAAAGATCGGCCTTTACTAACATGATATTTTGTTTTTGAAAACACATGTGTTCTTATTCCGGTTATTAGCCTAGCATTACTATGTGATGCGCACAACACACAAGTATAGACTAGATTGCCTAAATTGGAACAAAACATCTCATGTTTGTTTGTTTGAAAATGGTTTGAAGGTGCTACTCACAAGTAGGCTAAGACGTGGATTTGCCACCCTTAAGTGGGCTTAGAAAACATGATTTTGCCACTCTCAAGTGGGCTTAAAACTCGCATTTCAATGAATTGTTCCAATTCAAGCAATCCAACCTTCATCCACAGGCATTCAGGCAGTTATATCATTTAAGCAAATAGCCTCATGGCAAGCATGCTATCATGGCAGCAATAACACACATGTAAGATGCTAAAGCGAAAACACTTACAGTGTACTCTGAGCTAAAACAACAACTAGTTAGAAATCATGCATGATCCTATTTTATGTTAAGATGGCTAATGCAACACATGCAAAATGCAACTAGAAATAAGCTCGGCTATTCTAAGATGGCATATGAGATGCAACTTGATAATCATGTATTCAAATCAGAATTGAAATACAATACAGTTTGTATGATGTGCTGAGCCCGGTGCATGCAAGACAAATGAATGGATGAACGCGTGCAAACATAAGGATGCTAATCAAAACATGACCTAAAACTAACCATCGTAAGCAGTTAAGTAAAAGGGAGAAAGACGTAGGGTTGGAAGACATTCACACACTCACGCACACTTATTACAAAATTCGCCCTCTCGACGGAGGGTCCGAAAGAATAATACAAACCAAATAATTAATTAACTATCCTAGCTAGTTAATTATTACAAAATCATAACTAATTAATTAAGTTACAAAACCAACTAATTAAGAAAAGAGGGTAACTGAATTGAGCTGCCACAGCTCTGCCCCGGGATGATAAATGATGCATGCTCGATCGCCTCGCTTGGAAATCCGTTGCCATGCCTCATGTTGCCTCTATTTGCACTGTTCTGCACCTCTGAAAACTGTACAAATCTCTGTGATGCTTTTGAACCACCTCATGGACACTCTGAGAGGTCATCGGCCAAACGGTATATCCATCGGCCAAGGGAAATGGGTTATCGACCACTTATGAATCCATCGGCCAAAAATTGTTAGCCGATCGGCACTGAAGATAGCCGATCGGCCTTCTCTTCTATGATGCTCCTTTTGTCAGAGAGGACAAACAAGGGCATGGCAATACATTTGCAAGAAAATGTTGTGCAACTACACCCCTTATCATGTTTGGGACTCAAATGAGTGTAGTGCTCGACTCTCGAGCCATCAATCACGTATTTCGATGCATGATGGCCAAAGAGGCCGAATTGCACAAATCAATATGGAATGAATGCACAAAAACACATGAATGCTTCACACTCTATCATGTTGGATCAAGAGTGTCGGCGACCGAGGATTGAGGCACGTTTCGTCACTTCAAGTACGAAACGTCCCTTGTTCCTCATGTTTGGTTTGGCACCCCAAACCAAACATAATGCAATGCATGCAACATGGAGATGTTATGCAATGCAACATAAGCATGCCAAGTGCAATATGACTCAAACATGCATGCAAGGCTAAGGTAACAAGCATGCCAAATGCAATGTAACCTAAACAAGCATGTGACAAAATGCAAACTAGCAAGCATGCAAAATGCAACCTAAACATACAAACATGCATGGCATACAAAGATGGACAAACATGCAACAACATGCAAACTAGCAAGCATGCAACAACATGCAACATGACAAGCATGCAACGACATGCAAAGACAAGCATGCGACAACATGTAAAATGGAACAAGCATACACCAATATACAAAAGATGGACTTAAACCAAAATGGACAGGCCTCAGCCATGCCCAAATCAGTGGCCATATGTGATGAAATGATGGAATGAAATGCAAAACAAGCATGCATTCCAATTGGCCTATCACTAGGCAACAATGCACAATCCTCAAACAAGAGCAAGGTGTGACAAACATGAGAATGTGGTAATGAAATAAGCTCTGAAATCATGTGAGGAATGATGCCAAATCAACCAAATAATGCAAGTATGGCATGCAAGAGAGCTCAAGGCTTAAGGCTAGCAAAGGGGTTTACACCATGGCCATACAAAGCAAGCCCCAAAGGGCCAAGGGCAACCAAAACAGTCCCAAGGTTCAAGATAAGACCAAAAGCAAGCTTGAACCTAGCCAACACAAGCTAGAACAAGAGTCCAAAAGGCATGAGGCATGCAAGGCTAACAAGGGGTGTTACACTACACCTATTACAACCAAGCATGGCATGACTTAACTAATGAAAATTAGAGTTATGGCATGTCAAAATAAGCATAAAAACCCACTGAGATGGCATCTCAAAAGCCTAAGTATGATAGCACGCATAGTGATTCATTCTTGAGGCATAAAACACCAACTCTCTTAAGCATGGAAAAGGTGATAAATGTGAGTGCATGACCATACTATATGGACTGAAATCACATATGAAATGATGCCAAATCATAAAAATGGTCTAAGCAATGCATGCTAATGACTTGGACACTCAAAGCCAACAAGCTAGATTGAACCAAGGCTATACAAAACACTACATGCATGACAAAGACAATACAAATCAGAGCTCAAGCATGGTAAAATATGATTAAAAGCTTCTTTGAGTTGAGCCAAAACATGCAAGAATGATGATCCAAATGCAAGATGCATGTTAAGGCAATAGAGAGGATTACACTACGAGTGCATGGTACATGCAAGAGGTCATCAAACCAACTTTAGATAGAGGTATAACATGGAAAAATAACACCAAATACATGCTGAAATGGGGTCAAAACATGCTAAGCACACATGCTACTATTATGAGCCATTTATACTAGCATACAAGACACAAGGAGAGGGGGGTGTCCCTCTCCTATTCAAGACTCCAAAACCACTTCTCCACCACTGAAAATCCTTTGGATTTTAGTGGGGAGAAGGTCAAAACAAGATGGTTCCAAAGCTCAAAAGGGAAGGCACAAAACAAGGCCAAACAAGGCCTAAGAGGGGGTAGACCACCCCCAACCAAAAAGTGACCTTAAACAAACATCACAAGCATACAAAATTAGAACTTTTTGTAGTTTAGAGTTAATCTTAAAACAATATGCAAGTAGGTCTAAAAGCTTAAGCCAAAATGGGGGATTAAAAGGTAGTTTACTCACCCTTGAAGAACACCTTCAAGAACACAACTCCAGCACTCTTCTCTGATCAAAACCAGTCCAAGAACTCCAAAACCAACTCCCTAGTACCTCAGCAACCAAAGGATGGTGTTCTAGTAGGTGTTTGTGTGCAATAGTGTGAAGAATCTACACTTTTGGGCACAAACAAGGGCTAAACAAGAGAGAGAGGTAAAATATATAGAGAGAGATATAGAGCTTGTATATCAAATTTTCAAAACCTCTGGAAAGAGAGGGGAGGCTCCCTTCTTATAGAATTTCAATTCTCACGCTTGTTTAACAAGCTTGAGTCTTGAATGCAATCCCTCGATACACGTGTATGGAGGATGAGAATTGTGCCCACCAGCTGTCACAGTGTAGACGCGCCCGTGGGCCTCATGCTACAGTTTGGACTCCCTTTTTGTTTGTTGCGGTTCTTAATCTGAACCAAAGAGTCCAACTCTGGCAAATCGTTTTGAGAAAAAACAGATTTTGAAAAGAAGTGCCAAACATGGACTGCTTTGCCAGATACAGAGTTGCCACCTAAATATTTTTTAATGGGGAAATTTAGGAAACCCTGACTCGGTGCCAAAGGCCACGTGTCCGTCATCACCAAAGTTGTCTTGGCTCGGGAGCTTGGGTACGATCGGGGAAGGTCAGCTATGAGCACCCCCTTTCGCCCGGTCCGAAGACCGGCCTCTACTAACCATGATATCCGATTTTGAAAACATTATGTGTTCTTGTTCCTGTTATTGGCCTAGATTTACTATGTTATGCGCACAGCAAACAAGTATAGACTAGATTGCCTAATTTGGAAACAAGCATTGCATATCCGTTTGTTTTGAAAATGCTTTGGAATTTGCTACTTGCAAGTAGGCTAAAACACGGATTTCAACGAGTTTTTCCAACTCAAACAATCCAACCTTCACCCACAGGCAATCAGGCAGTTTATCTCATATAAGCACTTAGCCACATGGTAATCATGCTGTCATGTTAACATTCACACGCATGCGAGATGCTAAAGCATAAATACTTACATTGTACTCCATGCCAAAACAATAAACTAGTTAGCAAATATGCATGTCCTAGTTCATGTTAAGTGACTAATGCAACACATGCAAGGATGCAGTTAGAGTAGGCTCGGCTAACCCTAAAATGGCATGTGAAATGCTACAATTATCACGTATTCAATTTGGAATTGAAAATACAATGCAGTTTGTATGATGTACCGAGCACGTGCATGCAAGACAAATGCATGGATGCACGCATGCATAGCATAAGGTATGCTAATTTAGACGTGCCCTAATCTACCATCATAAGCAGGTAGATAAAAGGGAAGAAAGAAGTGGGGATTGGAAGACATGCACACACACGCACCCACACTTATTACAGATTCGCCCTCGCTCGGAGGGACCAAAAGAATAATACAAATTAATTAACTACGCAAGCTAATTAAATATTACAAATTGCCTAATTAGTTAACAACTAACTAAACTAGGAAAAATAGTAAACTGCCTCGGGAGGAGAGCCTGATGAAACGTATGCTCGGGTCCTGCTCGGAATTGCACTGCCATGTATAGACTGCCTCTGTTTTCCCTGCTTTGCCCTTCTGAAGACTGCCAAAGTCTTAGAGATGCTTCTTCAGATACTGGGGATCACCATCGGCTGAGTAGAATGGCCACCGGCTGCAGCATGTGATCATCGGCTGGAAATGAGGCTGTCGGCCACCAATACATTGCCGGTCGGCACTAAATATTGCCGGCCGGCAAAAAGTTCCTGCAGAACCTGCAACTCACAGCAGCAGAGGGCAGAACCTTGTATGGCAATGCAATCCAAACCATGTATGCACCAACCAAGCCTCTTATCATGTGTACAACTCAAAGGGGCATGGTCCTTGGTTCTTGGACCACCAATCGCGCATTTGAATGCGTGATGGCTCAAGAGGACAAGTGTGCATCTTTCATTTCAAATGAAATGCAATGCAAACAAACAAACCAAAGCCCAATCCCTATCACTAATCAAGGGACAAAGCATGCATGCAAGATGCAATGCAACCTAGGCATGCAAGCTAAGGATGCAACATGGCATGGCAAGGCACTTATGCAAGCATACAAGCAAGCATGAGGCAATGCAAACTAATGAAAAGATGGACTTAAACATGATTTAGGCAGCTCTAAATAGGCCCAAAACAGTGGCCAAAATGCTAAGTTCATGAAGGCGAATGCTCATGCAAACATGCATAGATACATGGTTCAAGACTTAAGCATAATGAAGCAACTTTTAAACACATTTAAAAGGGACAAACATGGACTAATGGCATGCAAATGAAGCTTTGAAAATCATGCTATAGGAGGTGCCAAACCAACTAACAAAGCAAGCAAAGCATGCAAAATGGCCAAGAATTCAAAGCAAGCTAATGATGCATTGAACTACACTTAGCAAGGCAAACATGGCATGCATTAAACAACTAAAAAAACAGATTTTTAGCATGTTAAAACAAGGCCAAAAGACCACTTAAATGGCATCTAAATGACTCAAATTCAAAGGCATGCACAATGGTCAAAACATAGGGCATACAAGGCAAGCTTTCAAAGCTTCAAAGAGGCATCCAAGGCAAGCATACAAGCATGTCTTAGGGACTGAAATGACATGTAGGGTGGTTCCAAACCACTTAAGTGATGCAAGCAATGCATGCTACACATTCACATACTTGAGGCCAACAAGCCACAATACAAAGGAGCTATACTAAGCATGCCAAGATCGACCCAAGCAACTATGGACAGACCTAAAACATGGCAAAATGAACACAAACCCTTCACAAGGCTAAGCCTAAAACATGCTAGAACAAAGGCTAACCACCTAAGGCATATTAAGGCAATAACATGGCATTACATGGTAGGTATGCTAAGCATGAATGGTGTACCAAAACCAACACACAACAATGTTATATCATGGCATAATAAGCATGGAAAACAGCCTAGACATGATCAACAAACACTCAAGCATGATGCTCCCTCAAGAGGCCAAAAAGTGCCCTTTTCAAGGACAACAAGGAGAGGGGGTGGCCCTTTCCTTCTTGAGACTTCAAGGCACCATCTTCACCACTGAAATCCCTCAAGATTTCAGTGGTGAGGAGCCCAAGCACCAAAGTCTCGGAGCTCACCAAAAATGGCACAAAATGGGGCCTCTCAAGGCCTAAGGGTGGTCAAACACCTCCAAACCACAAAACACTCTTAACAAAAAATCAAGAGGGCTTAAAAAAAGAACTTTTTTGTATTATACACTAAGCACAAAAATAGTTCTAAGATAGGTAGAAAAGCAATGCAAAAATGGAGAATAAAAGGGAAGTTTCTTACCCTTGAAGCCCTCCTTCACAAAAAATGGTCCAACAGCCTTCCTTGGCTTAAATCCAGCTCCAAAACACTAAAACAACCCTCCAAGGGTCTCAAGTCCAAGAGATGGTGTGTTAGTGCATGTTTGTAAGCAAAAGTGGGACAAAACACACACTCATAGAGATAGAGTATGTATCAAACCCTAACCCTAGAACTCAAGCTTTACAAAAGCTATCTAAAATGTCTAACCCTAATCTCAAGAGAAGAAGCTCTCCTATATAGGTAATTCCCTCTTGTAAGGCTTCCAAAGCAAGCCATCCAAGAGGGAAATCCCCCCATACACGTGTATGGAGGGGAATGGGATGGGCCAGCTATCACAGCTGGCACAAAATATCTGCTAAAAGCAGATGAACAGTAGTCGGCTGGCCAAAATTGTCATTTTGACAAAATTGATGGCCGGTCGGCCAAGAAATCTTGTCGGCCAAATATATGGCCGATGGACACAAACAACAGGTGGCCTCAAGCCACGGCGGTGATGTGTGAGGATGCCTCACAAGGCATTCCCCCCAAGGCAAAACACAAGTGTTTGGTGCAAAACCAGACACAAAACGGTCGAGTTCGGAGATCCTGAGGCAAGGCGCGTAGCCGAGACCTCCGGGAACTCCAAACGAACACAAACATGGATAATCACCGAGTGTTCCAACGGTGACGTCCAAGTCTTGAGGACGGTCAAAAATGGGGTGTCTACACATAGCTGGCACAAAATGTCTGCAAAAAGCAGATGGAAAGGTCTCGGCTAAAAAATATGGCCGATCGACCAAAAAGAGTGCCTATCGTCCAACACTTATGGCCAATGGGAAGTAAACATGGCCGATGGCATCATGCCTTAGCCAATGAGTTGAGGGGATGGCCAACAAGCCACCCTCTTCTCTTAGAAGTAAAACCACAAGTCCTTGATCCACAACCAAGCACAAAACAGACAAGTTGAGAGATCTTGAGGCAAGGCGCGCGGCCGAGACCTCCGGGAACTCCAAAACAAACATGAGCATGGATGATCATCGAGTGTTCAAACGATGACGTCCAAGTCTTGAGGACGGTCAAAAATGGGGTGTCTACAGTTATTCAAAACAAACCTTAATATTCTTATTCTATGAACACTACACTATATGTTTGTTTGATTTTGGTTAATCTTTTCCATGTTGTTGTGGTTGTAGTTCCTCATTTGTGAGCACTCAACTATTGTGGAACTGGAGCGGCGCAATGTGTCACCACGATTTTGTTGATGTAACATTAGAAAACTAATTAGCAAGTTGAAAGGTATGGACTTATCAGCGAAGGGTGTCATAGAGGTATGGCATTTTGTTGGACATGTATTTGAGGATTTGGGTTTGGATTTTAGTTATTGACGTGTGTAGTGTTGCCTAAATTGTGCAGGTGAACTGTGAGAAACTTGCTAGAACGATAATTGAGTGGTATTTTGTGAATGTGTAGCTAGTTGATAACGTGGCTAGCCACTCTAGCGGCCATGTGTTATAGGTTGAGCCAATTAATGTGTGGGATGGACGTGTGGATGATGTGGATGTGCGTGATGTGAATAAGCTGAGCTTAGACTGTTGGCAGCCGGATTCGCCTAATGACGGTGAAGTTGAATTCAAAGAAGTTGATCAAAATGAGACTAAAAAAATTAGACTATCGCATTGTAAAAAAGATGGTGGGTCAAAGATGTTAGCAACGGGTGAATCATGGCCGGTTTAGTTCCGCAATTTGTTAGACTTGTCTAGCACACTGAAAGGTGACCATGTTGGTAACGAACTAGAGAGTACGATAGAGCAACTAGAAAAAGATAGGAAAAGAATTATTAAGTTGGAGAGTGATGTATGAGCGGAGGCTAAACTTATACATGAGTTAGAGGGACGGGTAGAGAACCTAGAGATGATGGTTGGTGCATAGGCCACAAACTTGTTTATCAGGTTTGATAGACTTATTATATCAAAAGATGCTGAAATTGAAAGGTTAAATAAGCTGGTGGGAAAAATGAGGGAAACAATAACAAATTTAGAGGATCATGTTGACGATCAGGAGGCACACGTGGTGACGCAGTCTATTACGAATGGCAGCACGAAACAGCAGACACCGTCAGGCAATCAGCTTAGAGACAGTACTGGGGTCGGGAAAAATGTGTAGTAAAGATACGGGGCAGCGTTCGTCATCCCATTTAGCATATGTGAAGAACCTTGTAAACCCCGTAGAAGAGAATGTGGATGATATGGAAGGGGTTGAAGATTTAACTGTTGACTGCATGGATTGTAATGGTTTTACATTTGTGCCAATAGTATAGGGCACCCACACCCCCACGGTTATGCAACCTGCTGCAGACCGCAGAATGGTTATTGATGGTATTGGAAGTGTGAGTGTTATGAAAGCGGGGTCCAACCAATCCTGGACCTAAGGTGATGTCTATGGTCAGATGTGTGAAAAACAAACCGAGACGGGAATTTAAGTTGTTCGACTATGAATACCCTGGGGTAGTTGGACGTGCTAAATATAGTGGCAAAATTTCAGTACGTACTGCATCATAGCCTGGTGTGATTTACAATGTTGATGATGTTGACGCAGAGCGTAGGACGTGGAACGGTTTTGGCATGAACAAGAGGCACGCTGTGCGGAACATGTTGTAGGATGACGAGATGAGGCTGCTAGATGTGTATAGCTTCAAGGGTGATGGGTAATTGTTTTCTGTTTGTCAATATACGTATAGCATTTGGTACTATTTTTAAAATGATGGGGTGTACTTGTGGATGACATTTATTACTGGAGTATAGGGCCATTGTATGGGATGGTGTTGAGAATGGGATACAAGTGCATTTCATAGATGTGCAGAACCTGGACCATCAGAGTTCAATCCATGGGAATGTATGTGCAACTTATCTGTTGTAATTAAGATTATGAGTCCTATGTAGTTGTGTTTTTCTATTAGTGGTAATGTTGAAGGTTTTTTGTTCTAATTACAATGGCGGGACATGTGGTGTAGATGATCGATGCGTATGCTTCCATGTTTATGGGCTTGTAGAAGAGGGCAGCTGAGCAGACCGAACATGTTGACACATCATATGTGTACAACAGCTTGTGTTCAGTAAGTATTTGGGAATTTAGACAAGTAATCCACACTCTCCCTGAGAAAATTCCTTGCAATTCAGAATTTTAAATTGTTATTGTGATTGAAACCATTTGCAGGATATGATGAGGAACATGAGCGCATTATCACGGACGAAATATTTGAACGTACACACCAAGGCTGCAGGAGGTGACAAACACAATCATTACCTGTTCTACCATGCCAACCATTGGACAGTCATGGTGCACAATTTGGATAGTGGAACGTAGAAACACTACAATTCAATGAGGCAAAGACGAGGGGTGCAAGATGAACACTACAACGAGGCACTAAAAGTGGTAAGCGTGTGAATGGTGCATGAAATTTATTGGATTGCCAAATTTGTTCTTGTTTCTCGAAGTACTGTTGGATACACACTTTAATATGCTTATACTTGTGTAGATAATTAAATTAATTTGAAAATTATGTCACATAATTATTTGTGCATTGAGAATGGGCAAATTTGTTGAATTGTTTTTACTACAGTGGTATAATCTGGGCGAGGTGTGCTTGTGGCATTAATTTTTTTGAGTTTGGTAGTGGTAGTGACAATTTGTAATGTATATGGTATTGTATGTTATGGAATGATTGTTGGTGTGACGACCCCACCACATATAATATTTTATATTTGATTAATTAAGGAGATTTTGATTGTAATTAGTCATTATTCTAATTTAATTGGGATATATGAGAATTATTGAGTTTGATTCGTATATGGTTTTGTTAAGGATTTATTTTGAATGCAAATGGCTTATGGAGGTAAAATTGATGAGTTGAATTCGTTTGATTTCAAGTATCAAACCATATAGAAGTTTAATTAAATATTTGATTTAGTTTAGTAAAATTAAGATTTGATTAATTGGGTCTGAATTGGAGTTGATTAAGTTATGAGAATTGAGAATTGTGATTATTATGAATTAAATTTACTTACGAGGTTTCCAATTTGAATATGTAATTTATTGATGGAGTTTGAGTTTGATCTAAAATTTTGAAGGCTTAAATGATTTGGGAAACCAAAATTGATGATGGAAATAGGTTTAATTTGATATTTGGAGCCTTTTGAGAATTTGATAAAAAATCAGATTCAAATTGATGAATTTAATTATAATTAATTGAGCCTTAACTGAAGTCAATTAAACTAATTGAGTCATGTGGGAATTGATCAATGCAGATTAAGTATGTTTAATTGTGGTTTAATTAAGCTAATTGTGTAATCAAGAGTTAAAATAGTCCCACTTTGTGTATGCTGTTGTTGGAGACTTAAGTTAAAAAGTGGATCATTCTTATTAGCCTTGTGCTGAGAAATTTGGGTGTGGGTGTGTTGAGAAATCTATCTCTATGTGTGTGTGTGTGTGTGCATGCGTGCATGTAAGTGATGTGTTGGAGCCTCAAGGAATTGTGCAAGCGTGTACATACGTGGAGTGAAGAGGTGTGTGTGTGTGTGTGTATGTTGAGAAGTTAAAGAGTAGGACTCATTCTTGCATTCTATTAAGAGCATTTGTAGAGAGAGAGAGAGAGAGAGAGAGAGAGAGAGAGAGAGAGTTCCATGCTAGCGAGATAGAGAGCTCAACACTGGTGGAATTAGGGAGGAATTGAAGAAGCTAAGAGGGAACCATCTCCAATCTCTGAAATTGAAGCCTTAGGTGAGGAATTCATACTCCTATTTTGTAAAGAATCCTCCATACTTCTTGAATTAAGAGAGTTATTGAGTTAATTCCATGGTTTGTGTAAGAAAATGGGGTTTGAGCAAGAAATTGAGCTACATGCATGTTCATGGAAAATGATTGTAATGCCTTCATCTTTGATTTGAGTTTTGAAGTTTTTCATGCATAAGAGTTTATATCTTACATATTTTCAGAAAATCCATGGAAGTTATATCTTTAATTTCATGTTTTGTTTTTCAAAGAAAAAGAATTTGAAATTCTTTAAATGCATGAAAATTTGAGTTAAGTTTGCTAAAATTAATAAAGTTTTGAGTAAATAATTTTTAAAGGAGTCATGTATTTGTGATTTTCGAAGTGAATTCATATTTTGAACAAGCCATGCATAACCCCAAGTAATGAAATGGAATTTGGAAGTCCAACTTTTAGTTTTGAAAACCCAGAAAATTTACAGACCGCTCGAGCGACCAAATGGTGGCTTCAGCAAACATTACGAGCTTTCAAAACTTTTACAGTCTTTACAAACCGCGCGAGCTACCAATTGGTGGCTCAAGCGAACCCACCTTTTGTTTACTAGTCGCTCGAGCGACCAAATGTTGGCTCGAGCGCACCTTTGACCCATCCAGTATTTTTTCGCAGACAATACAGCCCGCTCGAGTGACCAAATGGTGGCTCGAGTGATCAGGCTATTTTCAACATGTTTTAGAAAATCGCACTTTATTCATATTTCAATCTCACCTCTTTCCAAGCATTTGTAGGCATGATTTATGACTCATTGAAGATTAACAAGGTAAAAACCAACATAAGTAATTTGTTATGAAGCAAAATAAGGGATCAGTTTATTTGATTAAGAAAGAATAAGTGAAGTAGGACTTCGGTTTACTTAGAAAGAGAAGAATAAGAGAAGTTACATGTGATCAAGAGAGTAATATTGTGTTTCGATATGTTTGTTTATGTTCTTTGTGTAGGTGGGACATCTGAAGTGTTACATTTGAGTCATTCGAGTCACGCCCACTGTGAGTAATATCCTTATAAATATATGTTTGAAATATGTTTTGAAAATTGTTACATAGTGATGATTTTGAAATGTTATTTTACTAGCGTATGCCCGTACCTAAAGGTACGACATAAATAATGTTAGGATTAAAATATAATTGTAATCTCAATACTATTTAAATTTATTTTTTAATTTGATAAATTCACAAATTTATTATAAAATTTTGGAGTTCTCATAAAATTCCTCACGAAAACTTATTTTTGCTTATACAATATATAGCTAGATCAAAAGATGTGCCTGACATACATACAATTTCCACGGGCATACAGACAATAATGATTTTGCTTATATAATTATATGGAAATTATATGTATGCCCATAATGTCCTAGTGTATTACGGCCATAAATACATTATACGGAAATATGTGTAGAATATATTGAAAAAAAAAATAGGCCTTACATTATAAGTGACGTACTTAAATTTATAAGAAAAAAAAAATTGACCAAAAATAATGATATTGTCCATAAATGTTGTATTTCAACCTAAAATTGTTTGGTTATATAAATTTAGACACCAAGAAACAAAAAATTAACAGTATTAAATCACTTGTATATTCTTGAGAATTTTCATGCAACCTTAAAAAAAAATTAACAACCATATATGATAGTCAAATGTTTTTTTTCAAATCACTTGGTATCAAATGGGATAATAAAATCCAATCAAGAGGAGAAGAAATAAAAATATAAACATCTAATAGATTTGTTTAGTCAAGAGGAGAAGAAATAACAATATAAACAACTAAAAAAAAAAAAGGTCAACCCAATGTTTACAATAATTTTTTTTAATCTTCATTTCATTGTTTACAATAGATGTACTTTAGCAATCACATTAAAACCCTTTCTAAGGAAAATAAATATTTAAAATGAGAAAATTAAATATTAAAATCAGCCCTAGCAACATGAAGAATATTAATGGTATTAGAAATCAGAGAACAGAAACTGTCCAAGTTTGGACCTTTCTCTTTCTCCACTGACTCCAATTTTATAAAGATGAAATTGAAACCAAAATCAAAACCCATTATAATTAGAGGTATTTTGATTTCATCATAGACATATTGCAATCCATCAATGTAGAGAGAAATATGTAAAGAGAGAAAATGTAAAACCATCACATTTGCAACTCCAAAAGACTTGTTTAGATACCCCTAATTTCTTTAATTAAGCAATTATCAACCAAATGATGGTTTAAAAAAAATGGCATGATTTTTAGTTAAACAATTATCAACCAAATGATGGTTTAAAAAAGAAAATAGCATGATTTCATGACAACCCATAATCGACCACTATCTTTTTTTATTGATCGCTCGATTCAGTAACTGTAATGATTATCAAACTTTTTTTATGGACAATAGGCAACCCTATACAACTTTGCTCCTAAATAAATAAATACTATTTCGAATAGTTAAAAGTAAACAAAACACTCATAAAATACGTATAGTTAGAAGCAGATGAGATGTCCCATAAGTTTTTCTTTGTTTTTTTCTTAAATAATTACAGAATTTATATAAAGATTAAAAAATTAAAAACAAACAATCTGAGATGCATTTTGATACTAAAAAATAAATAATAAATACCATTAGCAGCCTA
This sequence comes from Camellia lanceoleosa, assembly GCA_025200525.1. Lineage (NCBI taxonomy): Eukaryota > Viridiplantae > Streptophyta > Magnoliopsida > Ericales > Theaceae > Camellia > Camellia lanceoleosa. The sequence continues at coordinate 82,570,887 of CM045772.1, read as the reverse complement.
AGCGATTTGTCGGTGGAAAGAAGTGGCCACTCAATCCTTTGCAGGCTCTGTCTTCCACATATTATTTTTTGCATTCCTATTGAAAAAAATAATAATATATCAACACAATTTGATTATATAAAATACATAAAGATTGAATATATAAAATACATAATAATATACATAAAGATTGATTATTTTTTGCATTCCTTACTATGTTTCTTCACCATATCTTCAACCAAAGATGAAGAAATAGTTTACGAATTTCCACACTTCATTCAAGTATACAGAGATGGTAGAGGAGAAAGATCAATAGGCACTAATATAGTCCCTCCCTCAGCCAATTCCAACACTGGTGTCCAATCCAAAGACATTGTAATCAATCCAGAGACTGGCTTATCTATAAGGCTTATCTTCTGTGTCAAAACCGCCTTCTCTCTCAGCTATATAACCATCTCAATTCACTAACATCCAAAGCCAATGTTGTCGTTGTATTGGTTGATTACAGAAGAGCCCCGGAGCATAAAGAAAATTCTTTTTTTCCTCAGTTACTCCACCATTCCAGATCTGAATGGCTGAGTTGTAACAGCGATGGCGAGAGGTGATGAATATCGACGGACTGAGAATCATCTCCAATGCTCTTTTGTTTTTCGAATCCAAAAGTCGTTCTTCATGCGAAGCTATATCGCCGACCAACTTGAATGGTCTACACTCTAAGGGGGAGAGGGCGACTGGGAAAGGTAGCCTTTGGAGGAAAAGGGTTGGGGAGGGAAATCAGTGGTCGACATCAGCGATAGGATAAAAGAGAGATGAGTGAGAAGAGAGAGGAGAGAGAAGTGTGAGTAGGTTCTGTTTTGAGAGAGAGAGTGAGTGGGGGCTTGGGGCGAGTGGTATGTTTTTCAAACAGATTTGGAAAACATTTTGAGGAGAGGGAGAGAAAGTCAAAAGTGCATGGGCGAGAAAAAATTAATCTAATCCGTTAATTTTTTGTTTAAAAAGATCTAGACCATTAAAACCAAATGTATCTCTGATACATTTTGGATATTTTCAAAAACCCTCTTCCCTTATTATATAGATATGAATGAATGAATGTCTCCTTTTCAAATTGTATTTGTGGCATCCTTTAATGAGGCCCTTGCCTGGGGGAAATAATACCATGGCCCATTGATTAAGAAGCCCTCGCCTAGGGGAAATAGTACGATGGCCCATTGATTAAGAAGCCCTTGCCTGGGAAAAACAATACCATGACTCATTGGATTAATTAAGTACGGGGATCTCTGATGTTAAACCTTGATGGTCCACATTGAATTTTGGATTATTAATTGACCCATTGTGGTCCCATTGGATTGACCCTAGTGGTTTTATTGGCTTTGGGGCATTGTTATATTGTTATTCTATTGGATGTACCTTGTATAAAATTCAATTGGCTATTGTTATTGCAAATATTGATATGATTGGATATATGAATTGCTTTGAAATTAGAGGATATGTTTTATGAGATTATGGACTTTGTTACGTATATCTTTTGACATGAATGTGAAATATAATTTGTTTTGGAATTGTAAAAACATATTTTTATAATATGTTGGACTTCATTCATTAACCTCTTTATTTTGGTATTACTCATTGGGCTTTAGCTCACTATTTTACCTTATATATATGTAGGTGAGCAATTAGAGGATCATCATTAGTGTTTGCCTCGGAGTCAACCCTTTGTCAAGCCATCCAAGATGCGCCTCCGTGTCGAGGCTTTAGTTTTGTTTTGTTAGAGTTTTGTATTTTGATTAAGTCGTAGGTGTGTGTGAGATATGTATAAGATATATCTTTGTAGTATGTAATATGAATGTTTTTAATATTTTGGTTTATCATGTATGCACAACACAATGGACAATATTGTTTTGTTTTGCTTTTACTTCAAGCCCCGATATGAATAAAATATTTTTGAAAATTTGTCTTTGAGGCCTAATTATAGGCCGGTCATGGCCTAAACCTCTAGGGGTTTGGTTTAGGGTCGTGACATAGTGGTGCATGAGTTAATATCTCACACATGTGTCCATTGAGCATTAGAATGTCTAGAACGGATTTAAGTTGCATGCATCTAGTAAGTAAGTAATAAGTTGTGCATTCAGGAATATATATATATATATATATATGCGTTTGTGTAATAAGTTTAAGAATTGAAACTAAGAATTAAGAGTTATTATGAAACTTTGATAATTATAAGGAAACCAGAACGTGTTTTTTTTAATAAGTTTAGTATTGATGCTAAAAGCTAAGAACTATTGTGGAAATTGAATTTTTGTCGAAGTAACTAGACAAAGTAGAAGAAGTGCTAGAAAATATGATGAAACCTAAGTAATCATGTCATGAAATATGACTAGACCAGGAGAAAAAGCCAAGTGTGAAATCAACGAAGAATGTGTTTGGAAATTTTGTATGAGAGATCAATAGGAATATGTTTAATAAATGCAAGAAGTATTGAGTTGGAATTGATATTCTTATATTTGTTCAAATGACTATTAGAGAATTTAGATTTCATTTGGATGGACATTTGAAACTTAATCTGAGATTGCTAAGATAATTAGGATAAGAGCGTTTCAATGTAACAGACCGCTATTCCGAGTGCTTTCACTAACTGTGGGCAAAAGTGTATACATGTTAATTGATTTAGGACCATTCTTTTGTTTGACCCATTTGGTTCTAGGAAGAATAGATCATTGGGATTATTATTGTGTGAAAAATATATCTTTGTCATTCGGATAATTTTTATTAATTGGGAATGTTATACTATGACTATGACTTAATGCTTTAGACATGAATCACTAGGATGTCATGTTGTGTACGAATAAATTTTCTACCGGCTAAGAAAACATGTCTAAAGGAGTAGTGTTCGACCTTAGACATGAATCACTAGGATGCCTTAGACATGAATCACTGGGATGCCTTAGACATGATTACATGTCTAAAGGAGTAGTGTTCGACCTTCGAGATTAAATATTTTTTCTTATGGAACCCATTGAGTAAATCCCTACCCTATTTGATATGCTATTGACGACTTATGAGTTGTGTGGGAGCCGAATAATGTTATACGTAAGAAGGCCAAATATATTAGAAGGAAATCAAGACAAATACTATTCGGCTTTGTCCCGGGGGGTCCTGAAGTCGAATAATTAAATTGGCCATAGAATCAGCCGTACAAGAAGCCGAGTGGGAGTAGGTACGTGACAGAAAGGCTGAATGAGCAGTTGTGCGCTGGATTAAAAGCGAGCTCGACCCCTGAGATCATGGGCGAGTATAAATAAGAGGAGCATCAACCAAAGAGAGGTAAGTGAGAATAGATAAAATAAACTTAAGACACAAGTAAACGAGAGAGCCTATAATAACTTTTCCGTCGGAGTGCTAATTCCGGCACCCTCAATCGAAGTGTTAATCCTTTTTCAGGTGGCAATCAGAGAATTAGGAATGTCTTACAAGATCCAAGAGTATTTCCAAACCACCTCTCCACAATTGAGGCCGTTTGTGGGAATACTCAAGCAAATCCATGGCGAGCGTAACAGAAGATTCTCCGATAGTCGCTGACGAAACTACGCCAAGAGACGACTTCACTCCAAAAAACATGCTTGGACAGGAGAATATTGTCGCACGACGGGCCTTGAACTTCGATTCAGTAGCTCAGACCTCACCCTCAACTTCAGTGCATGAGACAATGTAGACAATTATGGATCAAGCAAAGCAAAATGAACAGCGGCTAGAGAACATGATGGCTGAGAATAAGCACCTGCACCAGGATTTGGCCGTGGAGGTGGCGAAATCCCAACAGGCCGCATGCCAAGACCGGGGTCGACCTTTAGGAAAGAAGGATGGTCAACGACGTTGACTTCGGAAGCGCGATAATGACAGTGATTTTGACTCACCATCCCCAAAACCCAGAAAGAAAGAATGAGTTGACGTATCCAGCTCACCTTAAGGAAGTCCGTATGTATGGCATAAACGAGGGAGGAGTGATGATTCGAATGAGGAAAATAAGCATGACCTCTTTGTGTGACGAATTACAAGGGCTGTGCTACCCAAAAAGTTCAAAGCACCGTCGTTCACCCTCTACGATGGAAAATCAGACCCCACTGATCACATTTGTCATTATAAGGAAGCAATGACACTTCATGCTGACGATGAAACCCTCATGTGTCGGATATTTCCAAGCAGTCTGGGACCACTGGCCGTCAGGTGGTATTATAAACTGGAGTCGGCATCGATTAAGAGCTTCTATCAACTCCAAAAGTTCTTTAGGGAAAGATTCATCACCAATGAGATCCAGCCAAAGCAAGCCGATTCTCTCTGCGCGATGCAAATTAAACTAGAAGAAACCCTTCGTGAATATTCGGCACGCTATTGAGAATGCTTTAATCTGGTAGATGATGCTTGCAATGACTCCATGGCCATCACCGCCTTTGAGATGGGATTACATCCTGATAGTCCCCTTCGTAGTTTATTGACCAGACGGCCCCCTAAAACAGTCTAGGTGTTAATGAAGAAAGTCGAAGAGTATTGCAAAGTGGAAGACGATGCCCTGCGGGTCAAAGCCGGGCAGAAGCCGTTGAGACGGCTCCTTCGGGAATCGTTCAGCCAATTAGTGTCGTGCCATCAAGAAGCCCCGAGCCGTGGAATCAGGCTAAACAAGACAAAAGGCATGACTTGTGCCAATCAAATGATCAATGTTCACATCGAGCGAATGAACAATATCAAGTGGATAGCAGGCGTACAAGGTTTTCAGACAAGAAATACACAGAGTTAACAGAGCTGATCAGTAAGATTTTGTCGAAAGTTCAATACCTTCCGTTCTTCAATTGGCCGCCCAAGATGATGGGACCTCCCGATACGAGCAGACGGGATAAACGGTGTGAGTATCATAAAGACCACGGTCATGACACCGATAGTTGTTATGCACTGAAGGATCATCTGGAGGAGCTAGTGTAAGACGGTCGACTGGTGCAACACGTCCAGAAGAATAGTTCATTGAACATAGTAGCCTTACGACTGGATTCACCTCACTTGGTGTAATTTATATGATATATAGCTTGCCAACATCATCTGAGGTGCATACAATTTAGTTACAGACTAGCCCACATAGGCCAATTACGCCAGCGAAACGACCCTATGAAACTGAGAGGATTAGCTTCGATGACATTGACTTAGTTGGCGTAACTTTTCCCCACACTAATCCCCTCATCATCGAGCTACGTGTGAACAGATTCACCATTGAACATGTTCTCATTGATTAAGGAAGTACTTCGAAAGTAATGTATTATAAAACTTTTGTTAAACTTGGCTTCATTGACTCGGATCTGTCTCCGGCCGATTATCCTTATTCGGCTTCAATGCTAACCCGGAGTATCCTTTGGGCAAAATCACACTACCAGTTTGAGTCGGCACTAGATCAGTAGATGTAGAATTTCTAGTTGTCAAATTTCCTTCACCATACAATCTCATCATGTGAAAAACTTGGTTGCATGCCATACAAGCCGTGCCGAGCACCTCCTATCAACTGCTTTGTTTTCTAACTAAGTACGGCATCGAGCAAATTCGAGGTTCTCGGAAATCGGCACAGGCATACTATCTTCTTGCTGCGAAGAGACCGAAAGAGCTAGAAGTGAATTCAATTGAGGTACCGGATCGGGAGAGCTGTGAGGACGTTGGGAAGACCTCGTGTGAAAAGGCCACCGAAGCCCTGGATCGGGTCGAAATTAACAGGAATCTAGACAAGTTTTTCATGATCGACGCTTTCCTTAACGAAGTCGAACGGAAAGAGCTTATATCCTTCCTACTCGACAACCTCGATGTGTTTGCATGGTCACTCTACGAGATGCCAGGGGTGGATCCATTTGTGGCCTGGCACTGTTTAAACATTGATCCAAAATGTAAGCCAATTATTCAGAGAAGTCGGCGGTCAGCCGCGGAGCATACTTCGGCCGTTGTTGAAGGAGTTGATCGATTACTTGATGCCAGGGCAATTCGTGAAGTAACTTATCCTATATGGCTGTCCAATACCGTGGTTGTAAAGAAGAAGAATGGATCTTGGCATGTTTGTGTGGATTTCATGGACTTAAACAAGGCTTGTCCCAAGGATTGTTTTCCCCTCCCAAGAATAGACCAGCTCGTAGATGCAACGACATATCATCAATGCATGAGTTTCTTGGACACCTACAGAGGCTATCATCAAATTTCCATGCATCCGGAGCACCAAGAAAAAACCGCATTCCTCACCCCCAAAGGAACCTATTGCTACAATGTCATGCCTTTCGGGCTGAAGAATGCGGGGGCAACTTATCAAAGATTAGTCACGGCCATGTTCAAGTAACAACTCGGCCATACCATGCAAGTATACATCGATGATATGGTGGTCAAATCCAAGGAAAACCATACCCATCTAGCCGATTTGGTAGAGACATTTAGCATTCTGTGACTCCTGAGTGTCAGGCCGCTTTGGATGGCTTGAAGACTTATCTTCGATCAGCACCACTCTTGGCGACACCTTCGGCAGGTGATTCACTCATTTTATATCTGGCGGTATCCGACCGGGTGGTCAGCACCATACTGTTAAGAGAAGAACTTGGGGAGCAGCGACCAGTTTACTTTGTGAGCAAAGCAATGGCTGACGTCGAAACACGTTATCTTCCTTTGGAAAAGCTTATCCTTGCTTTTATCATGGCTACAAAGAAAACTGATGCAATATTTTTAGGGCCATACCATTGGGGTACTAATAGACTATCCACTCCGGTCGGGCATCAGGGCACGTTTCGAAATAGGCTCTGGAACTCGGCCAGTATGATATACAATTTCTGCCCAGAACTTTCATCAAGGGGCAAGTGCTCGCCAACTTTGTAGCAGAATTCATGGGATCCCTCATCAATTTTAAGTTTGATCAAGTACAACCTAAGCCCAATTGGAGAATATATGTTGGAGACATTTGGCAGATGTATTGTGATGGGTCATCCAACTAACGTGGCAGTGGGGCCGGCGTAGTAATCATGACGCCTGAAGGGGCAATAATCGAGCAGGTTGTCAAATTGGGCTTCGATGCGTTAAACAATGAGACCGAATACGAAGCATTGTTAATCGGCCTACGGAATGCACTTCACCTTGGTGCGCGACACCTGCTTGTTTTCTGTGACTTGAAACTAGTCATCAACTAGTTGAAAGGGAAATATGCAGCCAAAAATGATCGCATGACAGCCTACATGAAAACAAAAAATTCTTTGCTTGCGAAATTCGATCATCATGAATTGAATCAAATGACCTGAGATCAGAACACGCATGCGGACACCCTGGCTTGCCTAGTCTCTGCTATCAATTCAAAAATTAAACGGGCAATCGAAGTAGGATTCGTCCCCGAGCCGAGTATTGCCTCTTCTAAATTAGTTCAGATCAACACCATTGAACCAACTCCAAGTTGGATGGACCCCATCGTTGCATTTCTATCCTCAGAGCAACTCCTAATGGATAAGAAAAAAGCACACAAACTGCGAAACAATGCCTTGCGATACTACTTGGATCCGCAGGGGAAGCTCTACAAAAAATCCCTTTCTAGGCCGTACATAGAATGTGTTCACCCAAACAAAGTAGAGGAACTCTTGGTTGAAATACATGAAGGCAGCTGTGGTGCCCATTCTAGCAGATGTTCTTTGGCCCATTGAGTTGTAACACAGGGATACTATTGGCCAACCATGCGAACAGATTCCGAATGTTATGTCAAGAAATGTGAACAATGCCAAAAGTTTTCCCCTTTAACTCATCTGCCTATTGAAGAGTTAAACTCTATCACTAGTCCTTGGCTATTCGCCAATAGAGACTTGATATCGTCGGACCACTGCCATGGGCTCTAGGGAACAAGCGATTCCTGATTGTCGCGATAGATTATTTCACAAAATGGATCGAAACAGAGGCACCAACACATATTCGAGATTCTGACATTAAGCGTTTCATATGGAAAAACATCATAACTCGATTTGGCATACCAAGGGCACTTGTCTCAGACAACGGCACACAGTTTGATTGTGGCGTCTACCGAGAATTATGTAAGACATATGGTATTCGGCCTTATTTTTCCTCGCCGGCTTATCCTCAAAGCAATGGTCAAGCGGAGGCCTCCAACAAAGTCATTCTGGATAGCATCAAGAAAAGGTTGGAGAAAGCTAAAGACAGATGGGTCGAAGAGCTACCTAGTGTGTTGTGGGCTCATCGCACTACTCCAAGGCGATCCACTAGGGAAACGCCATTCGCTCTATGCTTTGGAACCCAGGCAATCATCCCCCTGGAGATCAGCCTACCCACTCTGAAATCGAAGGTTTTTGACATGGGCCCTAATGACATGATGTTGGCCTTGGACTTGACTCTTATTGAAGAACGCCAAGACCGTGCCCTTGCTTCAATGGCACGGTATTAGCAACAGCTCGCTAAATCATATAATCAATGCGTATAGCTGTATCGTTATACACCTTGAGAATTGGTCCTCAAGAAAGTGTTTCCCGCTACTAGGAATCCCGTTGATAGAAAGTTAGGCCCCAACTGGGATGGCCCCTATCAGGTTGACTCAATTGCAAGAACATGGGCATATTGGGTCAAAGACATGGCTGGAAGAAGTTTGCCACGTCCCTGGAATTCCACACATTTGCGCAAATTTTATCATTAAGCAAACTTGTATGGCATGGTAGCTTGTTTTGAATTTTCACTATGTATATATTTCATTTTTCTAATGCAATGCCTCTTCTTTCTTGTCTTGTGAATTATAGTTTTGTAACAAAAAGCCTCTGAATTCGGAGCGCCCTTTGTGGATGTCACGATTAGCCAAAAAAAGTCTCCGAATTTGGAGCCCCATCTGTGAATGACATGTTTGGGCCGAATAAGCCTCCGAATTCAGAGCGCCCCTCATGGATATCATGATTGGCCAACAAAAAGTCTCTGAATTCGGAGCCACATCCGTGAATGACATGTTTGGGCCGAATAAGCCCTTCGTGGATATCATGATTGGCCAACAAAAAGTCTCTGAATTCGGAGCCACATCCGTGAATGACATGTTTGGGCCGAATAAGCCCTTCGTGGATATCACGATTGGCTAACACAAAAAGCCTCTGAATTCGGAGCCTCATTCATGAATATTACGTTTGGGCCGAATAAGCCTCTGAATTCGGAGCGCCCTTCGTAGATGTCACGATTGACCAGCAAAAAGTCTTCGAATTTGGAGCTCCATCCGTGAATGACATGTTTGGGCTGAATAAGTCTCTAAATTCGGAGCACCCTTCGTGGATGTCATGATTGGCTAGCAAAAAGTCTCCGAATTCGGAGCCCCATCCGTGAATAACACGTTTGGGCCAAATAAGCCTCCGAATTCGGAGCGCCCTTTGTGTATGTCATGATTGGCTAGCAAAAGGTTTCCGAATTTGGAGCCCCATCTGTGAATGACACATTTGGGCCGAATAAGTCTCTAAATTCAAAGCGCCCTTCGTGGATGTCACGATTGGCTAGCAAAAAGTCTCTGAATTCGGAGCCCCATCCGTGAATAAAATGTTTGGGCTGAATAAGCCTCCGAATTTGGAGCGCCCTTCATGGATGTCATGATTGGCCAGCAAAAAGTCTCTCAATTCGAAGCCCCATCTGTGAATGACACGTTTGGGCCGATTAACCCTCCGAATTCGGAGTGTCCCAAGTGTCCCAACACCGAACTCAACAATATAGAAATTGTATGACTCAACAATATGATTACTACAAGCAAAAATAAACATCAAAATCGGAACAATATAGAAATTGTTTACTGCATTAAATAAAACCTCAATACATGACCACCTATAAATTGGTACAATGCAATATATAAATTTGGCATATAAGTTTATTCGGCGTCCTCTTCATCGTCAGTCTTCTCGACATCATATGCCTCGAAGGGAAACTTGTAATTTTGATATAGAGGTGACGCTGCGTCGATACCCGCCGCCTGCAGAGCCTTAGTCCACCCATGCTTAAACCCACGATTTTGGCATCGGCAGACGTCGTCGACTAACTTTTCTTTCGTCTTCTCGATACCTATTTTCTGGCCGTCAAAGAAACCTTCATTGTAGGCCTTCGTTCTTATTGCTTCTCTTGCAAACATGCTCGCCGTATCTCGGTCGGCAATGACATGATCTAAGAGCCACTGGTTTACCCTTTCGGCTACGATTGGGTTGACTTGACTCGCTAACTACTTCTCGGAGGTTTTCACCTTTTTTAATTCGTTCTCAACCTTTTCTACACGTTGTTCCAAGCTTCGAATGCGGTTGTCTTTATGCTTTATCTCCCTCTGCGCGGCACGAAGACGTATGTTGATTTCATAAGAAGTGTATAGACCCCTCACCGCTCCATGGACGCCGTCTCGAAAAACTTCATAGTCAGGCTGACCAACCATAGATTGTTGGACCTCAGGCAGAAAAATCTGTCGAGCAAACTCGACCGCCACATTTGGGTCGTGAACGATCAAATTTGCTTCAGTCATCGATTTGTTCCTAACAAAAACCGAAAAGCTTAACGGGTGCAGAGCTCCGCTCAGCTCACTTCACGCAGCACTTTGGCTATCACGACCCAAACCCACCCCGAAGGGTTTAGCATTGTAACTGGCCAGTAATTCGTGATTACCAAAGGCCTGCTTAACAGTATTGACAATAATACAGTATAAAGGGGGCTGGCGGAAGCCAATCAATAATAAGATAATGTCCAATGAGCCGTGGAGACCTGAATGGAAAATAAACTTTCACGCGCACAGCCGTATTCACAACCACTTATACCAAAAAGATACATATGTAAGTTAGGGACATAAATCCATTAACAAAAGTTGCATAGCCAAGAGTCTTAAACATTCATAACATTAGCAAAGACAAAAGACAACTATGAGTCATCCAAAAGGCCTTGACTCGTGCAAGTTCAAAAACTCGCTATGAGGCACAACGGCTAGCTTGACAAAATGTGAACTTGGGCCGACACCTCTAGCTTTGATCCGGTGCCTGGCCACATACATATATATAAAAAGAACTGTTAGCTAAAGCCCAGTGAATAACGAATGTGTAAAGGGGTTAAGAATGAATGTCCTTTCAGTAATTAAAACAGTCATTTGTATCTATAGAACAGTTATTCATTAAATGTGTCATATTTCAAGTCATATCATTCAGTTAGGAATCATAGCGGTCATATGTGGTACATCCAATAGCAGAACAGTACAATAGGTCATAATAGACCGAACAATCAGTGGATGGCCATCAATACAGTAATAGTAGTTCCAAGGATAGGAACTGACAGAGATCTTTGTAACAGTAGCAGTAACAGTAACAGTAGTAGTAACAGTCAGTTGCTATGGATGCCACGAGTACAGTTCATAAAATAAGACAAACATTCACTCAGTAAATAATATCATTTCAGAAAGCAATACAGTTAATCATTCAGAAAATAATTATAATTTAACATAGCTTTACAACATTGTTACTCACAGATAATTGAGGTATGGCGAGCTATTGACTTCCTTGGGTGCGAAACCTATACAGTTACAGAATGAACGCACAACAAATTACACACCCGGAATTGATAACTTAGTCCTTTCTACTTGTTGTGGTGTAGTTCTACTTCATCATTCCTCATTATGATGTCTCAATCATGGCCTATGAATGCCTAGGATGGAAAGAGGATGCAAAAGTGTACTTGAAAATGTTTTTCAAAACTTGCTGAAAACAGGGGTCTCGCTCGAGCGTAGCTTTCTTCGCTCGAGCGGACAAACAGCATGTGAGTGGTCGCTCGAGTGAACACTCCTTTGCTCGAGTGGTCTGCAAAATGTGAAAAAGTTTTGATTGCGTGCAATCTCCGCTCGACGGCCGCTCGATAGTCGCTCGAGCATGAGACACAGGTCCTTGTTCGAGCGCAAGTCTTGTCGCTCGAGCGTGCTTCCAAACACGCAACTTCTGAGAGCATGCAATGTACGCTCGAGCCAACCTTATCTCACTTGAGCGGAAGTGTGAAAATAATGGTGGTCGCTCGAGCGTGGAGTCCTTCGCTCAAGCGTGGAAGCAAAATTCTGGGTTTTTTAGATTTGCTCCCAAAGTTCAAACCATGAATTCAACATTCCAAAACTCATCCTTTTGGGCCAAAATTCTGAAAAACACTTAGAAACTCATAACATATCATGATTTAGAGATCATTTCATAAAATAAAAGCCCAAAAGCATGTCAATTAAACACAAATTCCACTTAAACTTTATAAATGTTTCAAGAATGTAACATGCATGAATTTTCTTGAATCCCACTTCTTTAAAACAAAATCAAACTTGGCAAATTAATAGAAAGCATGATGATTTCCTTCAATCAAGCTCAATCTATGACATGCATGAGGGAATTCCTAGCAAACATGCTCCAAATGTAATGAAATGAACATGCATGCGTGGATTAATCTTCCTTCCAACCTCTTAAGCTTAAGTCTTACATCTCATGGCTCAATTCACTTGATTCATAGATGAATCAACTTAATTTTAAAATTGGAGGCTTAACTTCTTACCTTAGATGTTCAATTTGGACCATAGGTGACAAATTCTTGAGCTAGATGATCAAATGTCCAAGGCTTCTTCTTTCCCCTAGCAATTTCTCTTGTTTGAGTTCAATCCTCAAGCCTAAGACCCAAATCTTCTTACTCTCTCCCTCTCTCATGTTTGCTCATCAAATTAGGGAGAAAAGAGGCATAAAGTTGAGCTAGTGGGGTTAATAAAGTAACTCACTAAGTAGTAGATACCAAGGTTAATCAAATGACATTAAATTAATCCAATTTAATCGTTCCGAATCAAATTTCAATTAAACCTACCATAAAATTCTATAAATCCTAATTAGCATATAAAACAAGTCAATTTTTGAATTGGTTGCCGATAAGGCTTTCAATTCGCAAATCGAAATTAAAACATGAACAGATCTTTCTATAGCAAACAGATAAAAATGCAGTTAAAGCAATACACTCACATAATTAATTTAGGTTTCGTCTTAACCATTTACTTAGCACGCTTAATCATGAATTATCGTTGATCATGAGCTGGGGCTGTCACACTGACCGTCAATATGACTCTTTGATCCCCTTCGCTGCTGCACCCCATCCCTAGGGGACCTGTAACAAGCCCGCGAGGGACCTCGCTACAGTTCGGACTCAATTTGTGTCGGTTCTGAATCTTGAACCAAAGAGTCCAAATCCGGAAAATCGTTTTGAAGAAAAACAGATTTTGAAAAAGTAGTGCCAAACATGGACTGCTTTGCCAGATTACAGAGTCGCCACCTAAATATTTTAAAATGGGAAATTTAGGAAACCACGACTCGATCTTAGAATACATGTCATCACCAAAGTGGTCTTGGCTCGGGAGCTTGGGTACGATCGGGGAAGGTCAGCTATGAGCACCCCCTTTCGCCCGGTCCGAAGACCGGCCTCTACTAACCGTGATACCCGTTTTTGAAAACTTTATGCGTTCTTATTCCGGTTATTAACCTAGAATTACTATGTGATGCGCACAACAAAAAAGTATAGACTAATTTGCCTAACTTAGAAATAAACATTGCATATCCGTTTGTTTTGAAAAAAACGTGTTAGATTTTGTTACTCGCAAGTAGGCTAAAATACGGGTTTTAATGAGTTGTTCCAACTCAGGCAATCCAACCTCTACCCACAGGCATTCAAACAGTTTATAACACATAAGCATTTAGCCGCATGGCAAGCATACTGTCATGGCAACATTCACACGCATGCGATATGCTAAAGCGTAAAAACTTACATCATACTCCGTGCCAAAAACAATAACCCGGTTAGCAAACATGCATGACCTAGTTCATGTTAAGTGGCTAATGCAATACAGGCATAGATGCAATCTAGAGTAGGCTCGGCTACCCTAAGCATGGCACATGAAATGCAGCAACTACCACATATTCAATTTGGAATTGAAAATTGCAATGCAGTTTGTATGATGTACCGAGCCCGGTGCATGTAAACAAATGCATGAATGCACGCATGCATTGCATAAGGTATGCTAAAATAAGTATGCCCTAATCTACCAATATAAGCGGGTAAATAAAAGGGAGAAAGAAATGGGGATTGGAAGACATACACCCACTCACACACACTTATTACAACTTTGCCCTCGCTCGGAGGGACCGAAAGAATATACAGAACCGAATAACTAATTAACTACGCAAGCAAATTAATTATTACAAACCAACTAAATTAATTAAATAGAATAATTAATCTAATTAAACAGTGAACCGCCTCGGGATGAGGGCCAAATGCAGCACGCGCTCGGGACTGGCTCGGAATCGCACTGCCATGCACGGATTGCCTCTGTTTTCCTTGCTATCCTCCTCTAAAAATTACCAAAACTTCAGGAGTGCCTCTCAGAGCACTGGGGAGTGCCACCGGCTGGGGTAGAGCACCACCGGCTGAAGAAGGAGGCCACCGGCACTAGATGAAGTTATCGGCTGGAAATTGACTGCCGGTCGGCACTAAATAGTGCCGTAGGCACACTTAACACTAGAACACCAAATCACAAAGGCGAGGACAACAGCATGCATGGCAATGTGATTCGAGGTATTTATGCACTATACACACCCCTTATCATGTTATTGACTCAAAGGGACATGTGCCTCGATTCCCGGACCACCAATCGCGCATTTCCATGCATGATGGCCCTAAGAACCAAGAATGCAACTTTGATTTCAAATGCTTGCAATGCAAACAAGCAAACAAGGGTGCTCAACCTCCATCATACTTCACTTCAAGAGGCCAAACATGCACAATACAAATGCAACCCTAAACATGTCAACTAGGCATGCAACATGGACTATGCAATATGTTTATGCAAAGGGTTCAAGCAAGCATGCAAGGTAAGCATGCAAACCAATGGAAGGATGGTCTTATACATGAATTAGGCAACTCAAATAGTCCTAAAATCAGTGGCCAAAGTGCCTAGAAATGGAGACTAAACACACACACACATGCAAGTGTTATGGTCCAAACCCAAGGCATAATCATGGCAACTCCCAAGCACACTTGGAGATACCAAACAAGGACAATAAACACACATTGTAAAGCTCTGAAAATCATGCAAAACATGATGCAAAATCATGCAACAAAACAAGCCAAACAAAGCATGCAAATGGTCTAAGGTTCAAAGCAAATCAATGAGGCTTTGAACCACACTTAGCACAACCACATATGACAATACTTAAACACTTAAAAAACAGAGTTTTAACACATAAAACTAAGCCTAAAGGACCACCTAGATGGCATCTAGATGACATGAATCCAAAGGCATGCATTAAAGCCAAAACATGGAGCATTTAACACATACTCTTAAAGCATTAAAGAGGCATGCTAAGCAATCAAACAAACATGTATGAAGGACTGAAATAGCATGCAAAATAGTTCTAAACTACCAAAATGATGCAAACAAAGGCATGCTACACTTATGCACTTAAGGCCAACAAGCCAAGGATACAAAGGAGCCATATCATGCATGCCAAGATCAACCCAAACAACCTAAGACAGACCTAAAACATGGCAATATAAGCACCAAATCTTCACAAATGCAAGCCTAAAACATGCTAGAAACTAAGGCACACAACCTAGGCATGTTAGAGGACCAAAGAGGCATTACAAAGCAACCATGCAAAACATGCAAGGAGTGCTAAAACCAACTTAGAAACATGTTATATCATGGCAATATAAGCATGAAAAACAAACCAAACATGCTCAAAACACAACCAAACATGGTGCTCCTTTGGAGGCCAAAACTTGCCCTTTTCAAGGACATCAAGGAGAGGGGGTGGCCCTCCCCTTTTGGAGACTTTATGGCACCATCTCCACCACTGAAATCCCTCAAGATTTCAGTGGTGGAGAGGCCCAAGCACAAAAATCTCGGATCTCTACAAAATGGCACAAAAATGGGCCCTTTTCAAGGACTAAGGGTGGTCAAACTTGCTCAAACCACAAAACACTCTTAATAAACAATAAAGAGGCTTAAAAAAAAGAACTTTTATGTGTTATAGACTAAGCACAAAAACTGTTTTAAACTAGATAAAAATGGAGTGCAAGAATGGGGTAAATAAAGTAAGTTTTGTTACCCTTGAAGACCACCTTCACAAAAGTTGGAGTTGTTGGTTCCTTGAGCTCCAAACCAGTCAAGAACTTCAAGAACAAGCCCTTAGCACCTCAGTTCCAAGAGGAAGGTGAAACACTAGGTGTTTATGTGCAATAGTAAGGCACAAAACACCTAGACTAACAAGAGGGAAGAAGAGAGATAGGATGTGTATCTATGCTAACCCTAAAAACCAGAGCTTCTCCCTCTCCTAAAATGTCTAACTCTCCAAATCTTCTCACCCTTAAGCCAAGAGAAGAGCCTTCTCTTGTATAGGCACAAAACTTACAAGTTAAGGCATCAAAAAGGCTCATCCCTCCATACACGTGTATGGAGGGGAAACAAAAGGCATACAGCTGTCTGAAAATATCTCAGAAAACAACTGTATAGTGGTCGGCAGGGCAAAATGGTCATTTTGCCAAAATGAGTGCCGACCGGCACAAAATAGTGCCGACCGGCACAATATAGTGCCGATGACAACACCAACCAGCCGGTGGCCTCTAGCCACTACCGGTGGTGTGTGGGGATGCCTCATGAAGCATTCCCTGCCCTTCCAAGGCAAAACACCAGTGTTTGGTGCAAAACCAAACACAAAACGGTCAAGTTCGGAGGTCCTGAGGCAGGGCGCGTAGCCGAGAACTCCGGGAACTCCAAACAAACACAAACATGGGTAATCATCGAGTGTTCAAGCGGTGACGTCCAAGTCTTGAGGACGGTCAAAAATGGGGTGTCTACAGTTGCCCTTCTTTGACAGAATTCGAAAGTCATAACAATGACGGGAGTGAATGTCGAAGCCCAGAGACGACCCATTTTTGACAAGGCCGAAGACTTGGACAAACATGCAAGACAAAACAAGGTATGCGCCCGAAGGCAGGGGCAAAATGCAAGACGATGCAAGAAGCCGAGCATAACTTATGCCCATGCAAAGGAAGCTGTAATGGAGCACACATGCAACAGTTATATGCTAGCATATGCCAATCTACACTACAATGCAGAAAGGATGTTAGAGAATTATGTAATTCTCAAAACTTCTCACTCGGAGGATACAATACCTGTGCGGCTCGTCCGGCTGCACCGGCCTCAAATGAGCCGTACATACAATATCATGCCTGCAAAGAAAGCAAACTTAACAGGTACAATATTGTTAGCCATATGCATGGCAATACGAAATGCAAAATGATATGCAATATATACAAAATGATGTATGAATAATGCAAATGATAATGCAATGCAATTGAAACTATGCAAACTACATGCAAAGCAATTGAATCATGATTCAATCATGAGCGGTTCGAAACCACACAAATGTCAAATAGATTGATGGAAGTAACGAGTCCGTCTACCATAGAATGATGTCTGAACTATGAGTGATGTAGACGGATGCAAGGACAAGTATTGGGTGGAATGACATAAGTGGGGAAACGACCCGCTGGGGAGAGAATAATGATCCTAATGCCGGACGCAACAATTATACTACAATGTACTATGCGATTATGGCGCGCGGGCCAAACCGTATCTCGCTTAGGAAAGGCATGCACACATACAAGCCATGTCTAACACAGAAAAGGTGCCGCAACCTCAAACCAAGTTCATCAAGGAATAGGCGCGATGCACATGAACCATGCTTTGACGTGAAAAGTAAGGGCACATACCAGACCAAGCTCAACAAGGAAAGGCGCAAGCCATAGATGGAAGATGATGCATTGGATGCATGCAACTACAATGCAATAGAAATGGATATTTACAGAAAATGCATGACATATGCACTATACTACAATGATGATGCATGACGAATGCATGTTCTTTTTTTTTGTTTTTTGAAATGCATGACATATGCAATATTTACAAATGATGCATGACAATGCACGTGTTGTTTTTGTTTTGTTGTTTTTTTTGAATTTTTTGAAATGCATGACATATGCAATGGTATTAATGATGCATGACAAATGCAGTATGATGCAATGGCTGCGATTGCGATTTTCCCTATTCTATCAACAGGGCGATATACTAGGTTGGTTCGGTATCCAGAATTGAGGTGTAAACATGCCGCCTCAACCTATGGGGCTTCCATACAGATTTCAAGCCGAGGGTACACCCCCTGGGTATTTAAACTAGACTTTAGTCTCGGAAATCTCGAACCTTTGCGTTTTAGGCATAAGCCGTTCAAACTCTAGTTTTCACCGTCCCCATTGGTCTCCTAGGAACTCACCGGAAACACAGACAGGTGGCTTTACCAGACCACCGAAAGTCGATCGGGCACGACAAACACCGAAGGAATTGCACCTTCAGAGGATTTAAGGTCTCCTAGACCGGGATGCGAAATGCATGACAATGCATGTTGTTTTTTTTTTTTGAAATGCACATGATGCATGACGTTTCTTTTGAAATGCGCGCCAACGCGTGACTTTTGAATGCATGACAATGCATGAATTTGAAACGCGGTGTGCAAGACAGTGTGATGCGATGCATGCCAAATGCAATGAGGTGCGCCTTAATGCACTGAAGGTTTTGCACCTCTCGAGGATTTAAGGTCTCCTAGACCGTGCGTGTTTAAGGTCTCGCCAGACCCTGGGGGGGGCAACTGATGAGGTGCGCGAAACAACGCGATGGAATGCATACCAAATGCAATGAGGTGCGCAAAACAACGCGATGGAACGCATGCCAAATGCAATGAGGTGCACCTTAATGCACCGAAGGTCTTGCGCCTCCCGAGGATTTAAGGTCTCCTAGACCATGCGTGTTTAAGGTCTCGCCAGACCCTGCGGGGCAACTGTTACACAACACTTTAAGTGCATGCGACGTAAATGAGACACGCACGCGGATGCAAATGGGGCAAATGAGACGTGCGTGCAATGAGGTACGCGTGCCTCAAAGGATGGAAAATGAAGTGCAATGAGGTACGCGTGCCTCAAAGGATGGAAAATGAAGTGCAATGAGGTACGCGTGCCTCAAAGGATGGAAAATGAAGTGCAATGAGGGCGTAAGCGGTATGCGTCATAAAATAGCGCGATGCGTTACACAACGCGAGTGCACAAGACAGTGCGATATAATGCATGCCAAATGCGATGAGGTGCACACCTTAATGCACCGAAGGTCTTGCACCTCCCGAGGACTTAAGGTCTCCTAGACCGTGCGCATGGTGAAGGTTTCGCACCCTCTAAGGATTTAAGGTCTCCTAGACCGTACGTGTTTAAGGTCTCGTCAGACCACGGGGGCAATGCATGAATTGAGATGTGGTGCACAAGAACAGTGCGATGTGTGGAATTGCGCGATGCGATGCATGCCAAATGCAATGAGGTGCGCAAAATGGCACGACGCGTTTAGACAACGCAAGTGCACAGGAAAGTGTGATACAATGCATGCCAAATGCGATGAGGTGCACACCTTAATGCACCGAAGGTCTTGCACCTCCCGAGGACTTAAGGTCTCCTAGACCGTGCGCATGGTGAAGGTTTCGCACCCTCCAAGGATTTAAGGTCTCCTAGACCGTACGTGTTTAAGGTCTCGCCCGGACCATGGGGGCAATGAGGTGCGCACATGGGATGCGCCAATACAAATGAGAAATGGAGTGCAAAACGAGGCACACGTACCTCAAGATGCAATGAAATGCAAAATGAGGCACACATACCTCATTGAATGGAAAATGGAATGCAAAACGAGGCACACGTACCTCGAGATGCAATGAAATGCGAAATGAGGCACGCATACCTCATTTGATGGAAAATGGAATGCAAAACGAGGCATACGTACCTCGAGATGCAATGAAATGCGAAATGAGGCACGCATACCTCATTGATGGAAAATGGAATGCAAAACGAGGCACACGTACCTCGAGATGCAATGAAATGCAGAATGAGGCACGCATACCTCATTGAATGGAAAATGATGCAAGTGTGACACGCATGTCACACGAAAAATGCAAGACAGTGCAAGTCACAAGGGACGTGCAAGACGGCACGACGCGACGCACTAGACAATGCGATGGATGCGTGTAATGCACACGGGGCAACTTTTGAAAAGGATACAAAAGGATACAATCTTTGCTTGAATTTGAGTGTTACGCACAGTAGATACAGTCCGAAGTCAAAACGGAGGCCGGTTGAGCATCGGAGGTGCATTTTCTTGCACTTTCTTGAGCTATGAAGACCCAAAACTACTCATTTTGCCTAAACAAGGCCTTGGGAACACCACCGGCTGGGTGGGGAGACTACCGGCTGCCACCGGCTGCCTAAACTTATCCACCGGCACAATAATGTGCCGACCGGCACAAATAGTGCCGGCCGCCAAAAGTTGATCGGGAGGCGATTCGGCATTTCACCTCGGGTTTTATAAAATAGGGCTTCTAAACCCTATTCTTCACTTCCTCTTCCGCCGAAAACACCCTCTCTTTCTCTCTAGAGCTTTGTTCTCTCACTTTTTCGCCGTTTCTTTGAGTTTTCGCGCCATTTTCGTCGTCCGATTCGCGAAGTTCACCGCGTTTCGGACATTTCCAACCGATCGAAATCTCATTTCGGGATTTCTTTTGCTATTTTCGCCTTTTCGGGACTTGTTCCCCCCGATTTTCTCTACATTTCTGTGTATTTTCATCTTCCGGCCTTTCCGGCCATTTTCGGCCCGCTCGGGGTTGACTTTTCCAGTTGACTTTTCGTATTCCGCCCCGGTTTCCCTTTCCGGCTTTTTTTCACCACCATTGCTATGGCAGATGATGTTCCACATGTCGGGACTCCCCCGGATCACGAGATGGATCCCGGGGTCGAGCTCCTCCCATTGAGCGAGCGTCCCTTCGATCCGGCGACCTATCGCCCGGCCATTCACGTGCTTCCGCCAGATGGACTTCGCCACTTCCGCGGTTTTGACAGGGCTCTGGACCCGGAGCTTCTGCTGCGCGAGCCGGCCTCTCACCTCTCATTCGGCTTCCGAGGTAACCCTTTTCTTTGTTTTACTTTCTGCAATGTAGAACTGTAAACTGTTAACTGCCATAGCTGATTACAACCTTTAATTGCTTAGCTACGATACCTTTGTAGTTGATTGTAGACAACTTCACAACTGATATCTACTTAGGACTGACACACATGCACACACACTGCACTAGCCTGAATCACCCAAACACGACATACCGTATTTCACTGCAAATTCACCGATACCCGGTACTTATTTGAATCTGAAAACATATTGTATGCCGTATTTAAACTGAACCACACAAAGCACGCTGACGCATCATACGTTGTAGTTCACATACTGGCACACTATAACCCGATATCTGCTTGAATCTAAACAATGTACACACATGTACCATATCTGTATGCTGACCCTCACAAACATACTGACACATCACAGGCCGTAGTCCACCGCAGTACACTAAAACTTGACATTTGCTTGCATCTGAAAAACGTACACACGTGTACCATGTTCACACTGCATCACTCAAAAACACACTGACGCATCACATATTGTAGTTTACTGTAAGCACACCGGCACTCAGTTTCTGTTTGAATTTGAAAAACGTTAACATGTTTCCTCAGAACTGCACGTTTCATATTGCTTTGCAACCATTTATGCATGTGAGGAGATTCCCATACCATCCGGGTATGGGAATGTTTACTTCGAGATTGGTACTCGGAGCTTCGGCGGTTCGACACATCGTAGATGAGGCGGGCCGGTTCCTTCTGAAGTGCGACCCGACTTCTTTGCTGCGAGCCTCTTTTAGGCGCCTTGGTGGAAGGTGGTGGGACACCACCGATTCATTCACCTATCATGGCGGGGACATGGCGATGACCCCTTACGATTTCTCGGTGCTTCTTGGCATCGGGGTAGGGGTGATCCGATCCCCGACAAACATGGATGAGTGGACGCGCTCGAGATCCACTTACTTGGCAGCGGCTCGCCTCTTGCACGTCGAGCTTTGTCCGCTATTCTTGGTTCGAGTGCGATTCGGTGCGGCCTCTTCTTGTTAATGACTCCGATGGCCGGCGGCCGTGGAAGCGATATCTTGCGCGACTTCTTGATGTTTTCTTTGAGGACCACCCTATTCGCCGACGGCGAACAGGTGCCCTCTCTGCCTACTCCTTTGGTGGGCGTCAGGACATCTTCTTATATTTGGGGTGGCGCGGCTCGCCACTCTCTGACTATATGAGCTCGGTCTCTCGTGGCGTGACGATTGCTTGGGGGTTCTTGGCGAGCTTGGGAGAATGCGTCTTCTTTTCCGCTTTACATTTATTACTTGTACTGTGCTGCACTACGCACCTTGTAGTTTGCTTTACACTTCTTGTATCTTGTACACAGCACACACATACTCCTACTTTACCTTGTATACTGCTTTATTCTGCTTGTACACTCTGCTCAATACCTTTGCACAACCTGCAGCTCGCTATTTACCTTTATTCTTCATTTCTGCATGTCGATGATCATCTTGACATCTGTTTTTGCGATTGTGGGTCTATGCCTACTTTCGAGCTAGAGCGATCTGGGAAACGGAGACTCCTCTGTCGTTCCTTCTCACGCCGCTTCTGACGAGAGGTGCACAGCGGCCACAGGAGACTTTGGCTTCTTCGTCGTTACTTTGACACCATCACCCCGCCGAGGTATGTTTTACTTACGGTTCGTTTAAGCTTCACTTTTCCTTTGTATATTTGCAATACCGATGGGCAATAAGCGTATTTCAATTTGAGATCACTGGCGACCATAGGCTCCTCTGCGGCGATGGTGCGGGATCGGTTTGCAGCGCGATCGAGACCTCGCGTTACGGATTTTGCTAGAGGCGATGCAGCCGGGCTTGGTACTGGTGGCGCTTCTTGCGTCGGACCTCGGGGTTACGGCGAATAGTCGAGCATCCTCCCGAGCATATGAGGACACCGGCGTTTCACCGTGGCGGATGGCGGACTACACCATCGGTGGGAGGCGAGCGGCTTTAGGCGAGGCGATTACTCGAAATCGTCCGGACCTTCATCATGCGGCCTCTGGCGGTGGTCGCCGTGAGCGAGAGACTGCGGCGCGGCGGCTAGAGGCAGAGGCGGGATCGTCCTGAGCTCGAGCTCGTGGCGGGAGAAGTCAGAGAGGGGCGAGGGCAGGTGGCCCGCTCTGCCTACCATGTTGTCTGAGGCGAGTGGGGAGACCTACCAGATCCCTTTTGCTCCTCCCCCGGCTGGTCATGAGTTTGTTGGCATTCCTGACTTGCCTCCGGTATGCACCACTTTATTTATGCATCTTGCATTGTCATCTTAGTTCAGTTGATTCGATATTCCACAGAATATTGATGCATCTAATACTTTTGCAGGCTTCCTCTGAGTACACCCGGCAGTCATTGGAGCTGAATGCCTCCATGGTGGGGATGCTGCAGTGGACCTTTGAGTTCCTAGCCTTCTACGGCCTTCCGGTATGTTTTCTTTGACATGGCTCCAAACTATATACAAACTACTTCGCATAATCTGATGCACGACACAACATCTGATAAACTGTTCACGACACTTGGCACACTGTATTCATACACTGCCTTCTGCACTGATAAATTGCTCACGGCATTCACACACTCTACTCATACCTGCGCATTACGCTGTTAAAGCGCTCACGGCATTCACACTCGTACTCATACACTACATTACGCAGCGATTAGCGCTCACGGCATTACACTGCTTGTACTCTCTGTATTGATAAAGCTGCTTCATATGTCTTGATGCATTTGCCTTTTGTATTTTGACCTCCTTCGATTCCTCCGTGGGTGGCGGCGCTCCATCTGGACCTCCCATTTCTACTCGGGATGGCGGGATATTCCCCGCACGAGGCGTGGCCATGTGGGGAAGCGGCTCATGAGCTCGATTCGCGAGGATGGCGAGTCGGGCGGAGGCCTCGAGGAGGAGGCGGCTCGGGCTCGGGCTCCGGCAATGACACTTCAGCGATGCTCTGTGCTTCTGCCCGGGAAGAGGCGAG
This sequence comes from Camellia lanceoleosa, assembly GCA_025200525.1. Classification (NCBI taxonomy): domain Eukaryota; kingdom Viridiplantae; phylum Streptophyta; class Magnoliopsida; order Ericales; family Theaceae; genus Camellia; species Camellia lanceoleosa. The sequence continues at coordinate 82,546,826 of CM045772.1, read as the reverse complement.
ACGGATCCCCGTGAGCCATTGGCAGCGATTCTGAGACCTGCATTTTTTTTCTTTCATTTTCTTTTCTTGTACTTTTCTCTTTTTGGTAGATAGAGTACTATGTACTGCCGCAGGCAGATTTTGTTTTCCTCAAACGTTGTACTTGAAAAAGATGATATGAAATGAAACAAACTTTTTGGTCTAAAAAAAGAGTGTTACATTTGTATATATATGCATATTTCATACCCTGCACTGCATTGCATCATATTACACCTCAAATGTAAATGATATTGATCTGTTGTCTGACAATTGAACACTTGCACTGTAATAATCAGATAACCAACCAACTAAACAGCAAAACAGCTCATACAAATCCTTGCTCAATCCGGACACACAGCCCATATTCTGCTGGGGACTAATCTGCTGGGGATTGATCTGCATATAGCCCATAACACAGCATTTGGTTCATTCTGCATACAGCAAACTCTGAACAAATAGCCCCCATTCTGACGAGATGGATCACAAAGCTGACACGGTTGCAGTTGAAACACATTCGGATGTCCCAAATTTTCCCTTTCCTTCTCTTGCTTTGCACGGATGTAGAGAATGGCATAGCATTCTGAGCACAAGCGATTACCTTTTGGAAGAAGAAGGGTTTTCAACCGGGGTGTCGAGCCTACCACAGAACACGACGAGACAGACTCAAACAAAGAAACAAAAGGCACACGACCTAACACAACGAGACACACTTGGAAAAAGACTCAAAGCCAAAATCAAGGTCGACAAATCAAAAGACACGGCACACAGACATGTTTACACAATGACCTCAGATCTCGAGAAGCCAATTCCTCCGGGTATTATTTCCCACCCTTTCTGATTTGTGATACTCACATCACTCGACCCTCAGGCTCGGTTTTTCTCTCAAAACTCTTTTCTTCACTTTTCTCTCAACTTACTCCTCTCTATTCTTTATTCTCTTATTTTGCATCCCTCCCCAGGGTGAATGACAGATGAATAGGAAGTTGCGGGTTCACGCCCGATACAGCTAGCTTGCAGCCACTTCTTCTGGTAGATAAAGTGCCTTTCGGGCAAGTGCGTTGGCGATGAGGGGGAAGACGGAACACCCGACTCAACTGTGTCCTTAGTTCGTCATTTTGACCAATTTTTCATTTTCTAAAACAGTTCTGATAAAAAATGAGAGTTGGATGAATGCACTTATTCAATTTTTGATTTGAAAATCATGCGAATCAGGCTGTGAGCATTGCAAATTCTCCTTTTTGGATCTAGACATGGTCCAATTTTGAAAATGAAATAGTTTTCGAGAAAATAAGTCAACCTCAGTGAAAATTTTAAAAACTATTTTTGCAAACAGTCAATGCTCAAACGAGCGTAGAACTTACCCTTGAGATACGCAACCTCGGATCGGAGGTAATGGGAAATGCCCTGGCAAAAAGGGGGTAAAGCAGCGGAAAGTTGCCTGGTTTGAGCGGTAACTTCGGGGCAACTTATGGCAATACATGGCAGAAAGTTGCCTTGTTTGGATGATGCGCGGCGTGTTGTAAGCCGATCCTCGTTGGCGGCGATCGGACCCTCGGGCGGAGGAGTCGAAGGCGGTTTGAATCAATATGTGGACACGATCCTGGAAGGTGTTGGTGGTTTAGCTTCAAGAGGAAGTTAATCACGTAGCTCGGGTTCTTGCAATCGGGACATTGGATTGAAGGAGGCAAAAGGATCAAAACCATGACATGGTGAGGCGCTATGGGCGTTGAAATTTGGACTTCAGGACGAAGTTGCCTACGTATCCCAAACATGGGAATCAAGCCTTACGTAGTTCCGGTGGGTACACTCGGGTATTTTAACCTTCACTATTTAGGCTCTAATTTTTGCCAAGGCGCCTGTTGCAGGTTTTCGACCTTGCGAGCTTTGTTTTTCTTTTTCATTCTTTTTTCTTTTTTCTTTTATATATATATATATATTTTTTTTTTCTTTTTTGCATTTTTCTTTTTTTTCTTTTTTGCTTCTTTTGTATTTTTCTTTTTTCTTTTCTTTGCTCTAACTTTTGCCTGGGCCGCCCTTCCGGGTTTTCGGTCCAGCGAGCCTCTCAAAGGGTAAAAGTGTAGCAAGCCCATGCCAAATGGTTTTGAGATTGAAGCCCCCTCCATATCCAAGAGAACGACTGTTGTGTTGATTTGCAGAAAGGTCCATCACGGTTGCTTCACGAGCCTTGCCTGGTAGGATCTGATCTTCTTGATCGGCGTTGATGCCTCTTGCTCGAGGCTGCCTCGAAATGGGCCACAGGCGTTTCATGGCGAATGTTTTGAACCGATCCGGGTTTGAAGCAGATGATTCAAATCTCGGTGGAGGCGATCTGGTGCACCATCTCAAGAGCGGTTCCACATGTCTTGGCGAGCGCATAAAATATTTTGTTTTGAAAGTTTTTAAAAGCGACAAATCGCTCGTGTTGAAGATAGTGTGGAACGATGCGGATCGAACCGGGATCCTTCTCGGTACTCCGTTGACAAGCATGATTTCATTCATTAAAAGCTTAACATGCCTCTCTTTCTCTCAGTTGATCAAAAATTTTGCAAAAACCGAGGAATTCCTTCCTCTTTGTTTTTATCACCGCGGTGTTGAAAAAGGGTTTTATGAAAAACTTAGGTCATTACAACGATGTTCAAGGCACAAGAGAGTAGTCGAAATGCACTGTCGTTCCATCTGAATTCTTTGGCACGGCTGGCTCGAATAGCAACAAATTCGGCCCATGATAGCCGCAGCTGTTTCATTCAAATTTGTTGGTGTAACTGGCTCTTTGGCGACAAGCAGCTCAAAAGCAAAAGTAAATAATTACAAGACAAAAGCGGTGTTGAGGCAACAACCGAAATCACTGTATACTATACAAGAGGGCTGACTCGTTACAACAAACAGAGACCTGTAAGCAAAAAATGACTCAATCTGAGAGAGACAGACTCAAAAACAAAACAAAAATGACTCGACACCCAAGTCAGGATTTACAAAACTAGCATTGGCGGTGCTCAAAAATGCGTGCCAAACGCCACATCAAAAATGTACGGAACCTTTGCAGCGGTTCACCTTAGATTACATACTTGCGATGTCGTGTCCTCGAAATCCAACAAGCCCGAGTGGTGGCGGACTTATTTGAGGTGGGTGGGAGGATAACCTCGTTGTCAATCGGTCTTGTACCTCATAGCGGGCGGAAGCAATTGTCGATGGCATGGCGGTCTGGCGATAATGCGCCTGATCTGAGGAAGCATCATGCGTGGCGGGAGATTCTTCGAGGCGGCGAGGCTCGAGGGCTTAAGGTGTCCCCTTTCGGCAAGGATCTGCAATGCCTTGGACAATGGCATATAGAGCATGAAAGACCTGCGCCCTCGGGGTAGGTACTTTGGAGTCTGAGGACTCTTCTTTGGATGCACTAGCGAGCGGATCGTGAGTGCGGCCTTGGGTTTGATCCTTTCCGGATGCAAAGTGGGAGCAGGAAGAAGCATCTGGCATGACGGGGCCTATCGATTTCGATTATTTGGAGCGCCCTCAAAGTGAGTAGGGAAAGCATCCTCCACAGCTTTTGTCGTAACTGCGGATATCTGTTGCTTGTTCATTCCGCCGGCTTTCAAAGCCTCTACTGCCCACAGCAGTTGTTCGATAGGGTCGGCATCCGCCTTCATCTTACCTTTGTCTCCGGCCTCAGCCTGTTCTAGAACTTGGTTTGCTGCGTCGTTGCCATAGCTAGAGGCCATCTCCGGTTGGCTGAGTTCAATTACAATTCGTCCCAGTAGTGGGGGCTCTTGGGGTATAAAGCCTCCGGCATATGGTGCAGCTGGCGGCGAAACAGACATCCCATAGGCGAGATCCGCCACGGATATTTGAAGATCACCTATCATTCCCATTAATTCAAAAGTAGTAGGCTCACGAGCCTGATATAGGTGAGGAGTCCAAATTGGATGTGCGGCAGGCGACCTTGGTGGATGCGGCATGTCAACAGCAGTTTCATCTTGTGGGGTGGTTCCTTGACTCAGCGCGGCCGCCATGACCACAATCTCTTCTGAGTTCTGCGTCATGTTCAGTTCTGCCTCAGCGAGAAAAGGACACTAGCTATTCTGGCTCAACTCTTTGAATTTCGAATCGAAGCGAAAAACAAAAGCGATTTACCCTAAACCGATCAAACACGGGTGTAGCGGACAATCATACTCTATTCTTGAACACTGTTCCCCAGAACCCTTTGTTCAAAATCTGAATCGATACCTGAGATACAAGCGATTCTCAACAATACCACTACTAGTGCCCTCGGGCTGATGCTCAAACTTTGCAAAGCGATATATCGTTCCCTGGAGATACACTCTAAAAGCACATAGCGTAAATGAGAGCCAATACACCCCTATGTTGGGGTAGGGTTTCCCTGTCCTATTTTGTCGAGAGCTAGGGTTTCACTACGCTGCAGCGGTTTCAAACAACCTAACATCGGGTAAGCAACTTTGTCCTAGTTTGGAATGGTCATTATGGATCCGAATATGCACTAGGTCGAATGGTCGAAAAGGGTGCCCGATAAAACCGGGGTTTGTGTTCCCATCTTTGTCGAGCCCATAACGGTCGATCTTATGGTCATGCCTTGACAAGACAAGCCTCCGACAAACCGTTCAGAATGGCGGGGCGGCAAACACGGTGTCCTAGGCGCACCAATGCACATGCAATGCAAAGAAACACATAAGTGTAGTCAAAACATGATATCACGAGTTAAGTCAAGCTCTCTAAAGTCCCCAAAGAAGTCGCCAGAAGCGTAACAAGCCCGCGAGGACCTCGCTTCTGATTCGGACTCAATTTGTGCCGGTTCGAATCTTGAACCAAAGAGTCCAAATCCGGAAAATCGTTTTGAAAAAGCAGATTTTGAAAAAGTAGTGCCAAACATGGACGCTTTGCGGATTCTGAGTCGCCACCTAAATATTTTAAAATGGGAAATTTAGGAAACCACGACTCGGTCAAGAACCACATGTCCGTCATCACCAAAGTGGTCTTGGCTCGGGAGCTTGGGTACGATCGGGGAAGGTCAGCTATGAGCACCCCCTTTCGCCCGGTCCGAAGACTGGCCTCTACTAACCGTGATACCCGTTTTTGAAAACTTTATGCGTTCTTATTCCGGTTATTAACCTAGAATTACTATGTGATGCGCACAATACAAAAGTATAGACTAGATTGCCTAACTTGGAAATAAACATTGCATATCCGTTTGTTTTGAAAAAAACGTGTTAGATTTTGCTACTCGCAAGTAGGCTAAAATACGGGTTTTAATGAGTTGTTCCAACTCAGGCAATCCAACCTCCACCCACAGGCATTCAAACAGTTTATAACACATAAGCATTTAGCCGCATGGCAAGCATACTGTCATGGCAACATTCACACGCATGCGATATGCTAAAGCGTAAAAACTTACATCATACTCTGTGCCAAAAACAATAACCCGGTTAGCAAACATGCATTACCTAGTTCATGTTAAGTGGCTAATGCAACACAGGCATAGATGCAATCTAGAGTAGGCTCGGCTACCCTAAGCATGGCACATGAAATGCAGCAACTACCACATATTCAATTTGGAATTGAAAATTGCAATGCAGTTTGTATGATGTACCGAGCCCGGTGCATGTAAACAAATGCATGAATGCTGCGCATTGCATAAGGTATGCTAAAATAAGTATGCCCTAATCTACCAACATAAGCGGGTAAATAAAAGGGAGAAAGAAATGGGGATTGGAAGACATACATCCACTCACACACACTTATTACAACTTTGCCCTCGCTCGGAGGGACCGAAAGAATATACAGAACCGAATAACTAATTAACTACGCAAGCTAATTAATTATTACAAACCAACTAAATTAATTAAATAGAATAATTAATCTAATTAAACAGTAAACCGCCTCGGGATGAGGGCCAAATGCAGCACGCGCTCGGGACTGGCTCGGAATCGCACTGCCATGCACGGATTGCCTCTGTTTTCCCTGCTATCCTCCTCTGAAAATTACCAAAACTTCAGGAGTGCCTCTCAGAGCACTGGGGAGTGCCACCGGCTGGGGTAGAGCACCACCGGCTGAAGAAGGAGGCCACCGGCACTAGATGAAGTTATCGGCTGGAAATTGACTGCCGGTCGGCACTAAATAGTGCCGGCCGGCACTTAACACCTGCAGAACCTGCAACTCACAGCAGCAGAGGACAACAGCATGCATGGCAATGTGATTCAAGGTATTTATGCACTATACACACCCCTTATCATGTTATTGACTCAAAGGGACATGTGCCTCGATTCCCGGACCACCAATCGCGCATTTCCATGCATGATGGCCCTAAGAACCAAGAATGCAACTTTGATTTCAAATGCATGCAATGCAAACAAGCAAACAAGGGTGCTCAACCTCCATCATACTTCACTTCAAGAGGCCAAACATGCACAATACAAATGCAACCCTAAACATGTCAACTAGGCATGCAACATGGACTATGCAATATGTTTATGCAAAGGGTTCAAGCAAGCATGCAAACCAATGGAAGGATGGTCTTATACATGAATTAGGCAACTCAAATAGTCCTAAAATCAGTGGCCAAAGTGCCTAGAAATGGAGACTAAACACACACACACATGCAAGTGTTATGGTCCAAACCCAAGGCATAATCATGGCAACTCCCAAGCACACTTGGAGATACCAAACAAGGACAATAAACACACATTGTAAAGCTCTGAAAATCATGCAAAACATGATGCCAAATCATGCAACAAAACAAGCCAAACAAAGCATGCAAATGGTCTAAGGTTCAAAGCAAATCAATGAGGCTTTGAACCACACTTAGCATAACCACATATGGCAATACTTAAACACTTAAAAAACAGAGTTTTAACACATAAAACTAAGCCTAAAGGACCACCTAGATGGCATCTAGATGACATGAATCCAAAGGCATGCATTAAAGCCAAAACATGGAGCATTTAACACATACTCTTAAAGCATTAAAGAGGCATGCTAAGCAATCAAACAAACATGTATGAAGGACTGAAATAGCATGCAAAATAGTTCTAAACTACCAAAATGATGCAAACAAAGGCATGCTACACTTATGCACTTAAGGCCAACAAGCCAAGGATACAAAGGAGCCATATCATGCATGCCAAGATCAACCCAAACAACCTAGGACAGACCTAAAACATGGCAATATAAGCACCAAATCTTCACAAATGCAAGCCTAAAACATGCTAGAAACTAAGGCACACAACCTAGGCATGTTAGAGGACCAAAGAGGCATTACAAAGCAACCATGCAAAACATGCAAGGAGTGCTAAAACCAACTTAGAAACATGTTATATCATGGCAATATAAGCATGAAAAACAAACCAAACATGCTCAAAACACAACCAAACATGGTGCTCCTTTGGAGGCCAAAACTTGCCCTTTTTAAGGACATCAAGGAGAGGGGGTGGCCCTCCCCTTTTGGAGACTTTATGGCACATCCTCCCCCACTGAAATCCCTCAAGATTTCAGTGGTGGAGAGGCCCAAGCACAAAAATCTCGGATCTCTACAAAATGGCACAAAAATGGGCCCTTTTCAAGGACTAAGGGTGGTCAAACTTGCTCAAACCACAAAACACTCTTAATAAACAATAATGGGGCTTAAAAAATAGAACTTTTATGTGTTATAGACTAAGAACAAAAACTATTTTAAACTAGGCAAAAATGGAGTGCAAGAATGGGGTAAATAAAGTAAGTTTTGTTACCCTTGAAGACCACCTTCACAAAAGTTGGAGTTGTTGGTTCCTTGAGCTCCAAACCAGTCAAGAACTTCAAGAACAAGCCCTTAGCACCTCAGTTCCAAGAGGAAGGTGAAACACTAGGTGTTTATGTGCAATAGTAAGGCACAAAACACCTAGACTAACAAGAGGGAAGAAGAGAGATAGGATGTGTATCTATCCTAACCCTAAAAACCAGAGCTTCTCCCTCTCCTAAAATGTCTAACTCTCCAAATCTTCTCACCCTTAAGCCAAGAGAAGAGCCTTCTATTGTATAGGCACAAAACTTACAAGTCAAGGCATCAAAAAGGCTCATCCCTCCATACACGTGTATGGAGGGGAAACAAAAGGCATACATCTGTCTGAAAATATCTCAGAAAACAACTGTATAGTGGTCGGCGGCAAAATGGTCATTTTGCCAAAATGAGTGCCGACCGGCACAATATAGTGCCGATGACAACACCAACCAGCCGGTGGCCTCTAGCCACTACCGGTGGTGTGTGGGGATGCCTCATGAAGCATTCCCTGCCCTTCCAAGGCAAAACACCAGTGTTTGGTGCAAAACCAAACACAAAACGGTCAAGTTCGGAGGTCCTGAGGCAGGGCGCGTAGCCGAGAACTCCGGGAACTCCAAACAAACACAAACATGGGTAATCACCGAGTGTTCAAGCGGTGACGTCCAAGTCTTGAGGACGGTCAAAAATGGGGTGTCTACAGGACCGCACTATGTCACCTCTTCTGGGGGATCGACTCCGATGCCTGGGAGACCGACATCTCTCCCTTCCCTCCGTTGTTACATCCCCCGCTCTTTGCGCTTCGCTTCCCGCAGTACGATGGATTTCAGCGTCCAACTCTGCTAAACCTCTTGCTTCTCCTTTACTATTGAAGAATAGCCTCTGCGACATCTATGGCCCAACTCACGTTTTTGCTCTTCTTCCAATTATCGATCGTCATCATCTGTGCCTGCAGCTTCTTAAATACTAACTATCTCGTTCATTAATTATGGACGCAATACTTCCGATGTGCCCAACAGTAGCCTTGCGTCTTTCGTAGGGTCTGATATATTTCCAAATGGACACATGATACTCGGCGCAGTAACGTTATGCCCAAATGGGGCAAGTCCATCACAGTATTCACAAGTTGTGACCCGTAAGTTACACAGGTTATTCGGCGTTGTAACGGTACGCCCAAATGAGACAAAGGCATCACTAATCGGCATCTGATGATGTAGCTGACTAACAAACCTTATTTGACCAGATGTTAAGCTTTGAGCCGAATAGTTTATTCTAGAGTGGCAACCTGCAAAGGACACAGGTTATTCAGCGTTGTAACGGTATGCCCAAATGAGGTAAGGGCATCACTAATCGGCACCTGATGATATGGCCGAATGACAAAACTTTACCTAATTTGGCTAGACATTTAGGTTTGAGTCGAATAATTTATTCACCGGCTGCAACTTGCATGGTATATAGGTTATTCGGCTCTAACTTGTCCTTGCTAACAAGGTTGCCAGGAAATGTATACAATTTTATAGCCGAATTGAGCTACGTTAATTTTGACATTCAAATTAGTTATAACTATTGAGCTCGGCATACAGTTTGATAACTATTGCACTCTCAAAATTAGTACACGGAAAATAAGCAAACAAACGATTTTCATTAGCAAATTGAGTGCAATTGGTCATCATTTTACTCATGAAAATTGCTTCACAAAATCTACAAAAACTACATACAAGCAAATGCTAATAAAAAAAAAAAAATTACACTTTATTTCTCAGGGTCAAACTCCAGTAGCTCAACCTTTAGCTGCTCATACGAAATTGGTGGCTTTAATACCACATTAGGTACCGCTAGAGCTTTGAGCTAGCTGTGTTTGAATCCTCGATTCTCAAATTTAGGCACTTCATCCACATATTTCTCCAAGGTAGCGACCTCGTCGGCATCAAATGCTTTGGAAACCTCAGATTCGACAATTTCCTTCGCCTTCCTCGATTCTTCCAAATCGGCGTCCAGCTTCACAATCGCTTCCTTGGCTAACTTTAGTGCCTCTTCGCTTGCATTTTCTCTATCTTCGACGACAACTTTGAGAAGATCCGAGTGTTTAGCCTTATCTTCCTTGGCATCGGCCCTTGCCCGCTCTTCTGCCTTCTTGGCTTCAGAGTCGGGCTTGAGGGATGTCACCGCTAGTCCGACTAATGCCTCTTTAGCCTTATTCTATTCGGTTTCAATTTCGGCTTTGAGAGAGCCAATTTTCTCAACGACGTCGTAATGTCGGCGACCGATCTCCGCAATCCTGCCCGCCGTCTGAAGCAAAGCACGCATAAGTTAATTGGCATAACAATAATGATGAAAATAGTAGTAAGTGTACATACCAATACTGCCAACTGAGCAGCTAGCGCTATCAACACCACGTTCGGCTCTGCACAGAACGCAACCCTATCAACCGGCAAGGACATCGATGAGGCCACACTTAGTGCCACAGCGGGGTCCTTTAAAGTCGATGCATTAGAAGAAACCAGCGTGTTCTTTATTTTTGGTTGGATAATAAACGGTGTCGCGATATCCTGCGATTCATCCATGCGTGGCCGTTTTTCGACTAACTTTTCGAAAAGATCGGCCCCAAACTCGGTGGGGCATTTTTCCTCCTCTGTTCGGCCAATTGATTGTCCAATTGACCAATAGTCGACTCCTCTACAATAGCTTGCTTTGTTTCTTCAATAGTTTGAGAAATTACAGCCTCAACCGGAGCTGGAGGAAGTGGGTCAGTCTAAATAGGTTGTGGCGGCTCAAACCTGGCGGCCTCGGCCCTTCTTCGAGCCACCATCTTCTCGGAATTCTTTTTCCTGGCCATCTGTGCAAGCGACTCACCGGCCATATCTTCAGGTTCCGTGCTGGGAAAATCTTCTAAGTCGGTAAAAATATCGTCGTCCAATGATATGTCAACCTGCCCTGAAGTGGACGGGGAGTTAAGGCCGACTTCTTCAAAAGTCGAGTTGAGAGTTGCGTCAACTTCCTCCAAATCGGCTTCGTTTGGTTCAGCGACTTCCTCACGGACTTCGCCTTGCTCCAAATCTGAATCTCCAACACCAATTTCCCTAAGGTTCTTGTAGTTTGGGAAAATAAGTAGCGTGAGCTGTTGTTCGCCCTTCGAAATTGGAATGTGATCCACAGTCGAAAAAGTGGCGTACGTAGGTTCGTATTGCAACAGTATATGGGTGGCCCGCCCTTGTTTTTGAAGGTTTGGACGGCCAAAAAATTCTAGTGTTGTTTTGACTTGTTGAAGCACGACGTCATCGGCCGAAGGAAGTACTTTATTCAAATCGTTACCGGTACAAACTGAAACGATTAGTAAATGGGATTAAAGCTGAATAAACGTATAAGAAATGCGTGGAAAAATGGGACTATACAGCCACCTAGTTCGCCTTTTCGCCTAGGCATAGGATCTAGGCGATCTTCACCCTCGCCGAATTCCCAGTTGCCTCAAACAACGACCATGACATCGTCAACGCGCTTGCCAGAGCTGGCAAGCATAGTCACCAAATGGTGGTCGGTGTCCTTAGCCCTGAGAAAGTAGCGTCCTTGTCGGCCAGTGGATTTGGCCAAGAAATAACAATGCCGAATAGCCGGGATTCCAAGATTGAGCCTAAGGCGGCGGTTTAATTCTACAATTCCCATTATGATTCGGTAAAAGTTTACGTTAGGCTGAGAAGGGATTAGACCCCAATGGCAAAGGACGACCCTAAAAAATGGGTAAATGAGGAAATAGACTCCGCCTTTAGCGATTGACAGGAGAGGAAAGATAATTGTACTCTCACCGGTCCTCTCCATGTCAACTATGTTCTCTGCCACGAGTAACAGATGGACGTCGTCAGGAATAGAAAAATGGCGTCGAAAACCAGAAACACGGTCCACAAAAAGAAGGACTTTTAAATGTTTGGCCATCCTAGCCAGCATAGAAAGTATGATAAACTAAAAACAAACAAGGAAATGAGAGTTGAAATGGAAAAGAGAAGAACTTACAAGAAATAGAGAGGACAATGAGGAACGGGAAGAAGTTGCAGAGGTTGTGAAGTGAAGTAGGTATACTGAAAGGCAACCCAAAAACTTTGCGTATTCAAAAAACATACATTCGAAGGGACAACACGGTTTCAAATCGCATTAAATGAATGAAGCATACGAAAGGGTGGGAAATTATAATGATTTCTGAAAAGCGTAGACGTTCTGACGCTTGAGTGTTGGAAAGAGTGTAATCGCCGTATTTTTGACTCTTCTGCCGACTAACTGGCATTAGTAGGATGTTTGGGGGGCAATTATGGGAGCCTAATAATGTTATATGTAGGAAGGCCAAATATATTAGAAGGAAATCAGGACAAATACTATTCGGCTCCATCCTGGGGGGTCCTGAAGCCGAATAATTAAATCGGCCATAGAATCAGCTATACAAAAAGCCGAGTAGGAGTAGACACGTGACAGAAAGGCCGAATGAGCAGTTGTGCACTGGATTAAAAGTGGGCCCGACCCCCAAGACCAGGGGCGAGTATAAATAAGAGGAGCATCAACCAAAGTGAGAACAGATAAAATAAACTTGACACAAGTAAACGAGAGAGCCTATACTAACTTGTCTGTCGGAGTGCTACTTCCAGCACCCCCGATCGGAGTGTTAATCCTTTTTTAGGTGGCAATCAAAGGATCAGGAACGTCTTACAGGATCCAAGAGTATTTCCAAACCACCTCTCCATAAGTTGTACAAGAATGAATACCCGGATTATTATTTCAAGAGAATTGGTGGACTGAGAATTTGAATTCATTTATGTTGTACCAAACAATTAATTTATTGGAAGACTTCATATGGGGTGTCAATAGAGGAGCACTTTGATTAATTTAAAGTTAAGCAGGATCATGAATATCATTTATGATTATTTCTTGAGTATTCAGAGACATGAGGTTTATTTGGAAATATATGAATTATATGAAGATATGTAGATTATTGGCAATATGTAAATAAATGAACAAAAGTTTATGAGTTATGTGACTAATATGGTTTGATGTTAAGAGATTAACTTTGAGATCCACTTCCTATTAGTGAGTATTATTGAATTGCTTTTGATGACAACATAGACTTTGAAGAATCATAATTTGGGTTATTAACCATTAGATGAATGGGGAATGAATTGAACTTTTGTAAAGAGAATCAAGTTATTTTGGAAAGGAAAAGAAAAATGAAATGAGACAAAGTTATATGATTTTTTTTCGATACAAGTGCCTTAAGTTTGGAGGATCAAACTTTCTAAAGGGAAGAGATTGTGACGACCCCACCGCGTATAATATTTTATATTTGATTAATTAAGGAGATTTGCATTGTAATTAGTCATTATTTTGATTTAATTGAGATCTATGAGAATTATTGAGTCTGATTCGTATACGGTTTTGTCAAGGATATATTTTGAAAGCCTAAATGGCTTAAGGAGGTAAAATTGATGAGTTGAATCCGTCTGATTTCAACTATCAGACCATATGGAAGTTTAATTAAATATTTGATTTAGTTTTGTAAAATTGAGATTTGATTAATTGGGTCTGAATTGGAGTTAATTAAGTTAATTAAGTTAAGAGAATTGGGAATTGAGAATTTTGATTATTATGAATTAAATTTACTTATGAGGTTTCCAATTTGAATATGTAATTTAATGATAGAGATTTTGAGTTTGATCTGAAATTGAAGGCTTAAATGATTTCGAAAACCAAAATGGATGATGCAATAGGTTTGATTTGATATTTAGAGACTTTTGGGAATTTGATTAAAAATCTAATTCAGATTGATGAATTTAATTATAATTAATTGGACCTTAATTGAAGTTAATTAAACAAATTGAGTCATGTGGGAATTGATCAATCAAGATTAAGTATGGTTAATTGTGGTTTAATTAAACTAATTGTGTAATCAAGAGTTAAGATAGTGCCACTTGTGTGTATGTTTTTGTTGGAGACTTAAGTCAAAAAGTGGATCATTCTTATTAGCCTTGTGTAGAGAAAATTGGGTGTGGGTGTATTGAGAAATTCTATGGGTGTGTTGAGAAATCTATCTCTATGTGCATGTGTGTGTGCGCACATGTGAGTGATGTGTTAGAGCCTCAAGGAATTGTGGAAGTGTGCGCATATGTGGAGTGAAGAGGTATGTGTGTGTGTTGAGAAGTCAAAGAGTAGGACTCATTCTTGCATTCTGTTAAGAGCATTTGTAGAGGGAGGGAGGGAGAGAGAGAGAGAGAGAGAGAGAGAGAGAGAGAGAGAGAGAGAGAGAGAGAGAGATCCATGCTCGAGAGACAAAGAGCTCAACACTTGTGGAATTAGAGAGGAACTGAAGAAGCTAAGAGGGAAATCATCTCCAATCTCTAAAATTGAAGCCTTAGGTGAGGAATTCATACTTCTATTTTGTAAAGAATCCTTCATAATTCTTGACTTAAGAGAGTTATTGAGTTGATTCCATGGTTTTTGTAAGAAAAAGGGTTTTGAGCAAGAAATTGAGCTACATGCATGCTCATGGAAAATGATGTAATTCCCTTATCTTTTATTTGAGTTTTGAAGTTTTTCATGCATAAGAATTTATATCTTACATGTTTTCAGAAAAGCCATAGAAGTTATATCTTCAATTTCATGTTTTGTTCTGCAAAAGAAAAATAATTTGAAATTCTTTACATGCATGAAGATTTCAGTTAAGTTTTGCTAAAATTAATAGTTTTGAGTAAATGATTTTAAAGGGGTCATGTATTTGCGATTTTCGAAGTAAATTCATGTTTTGAACAAGCCATGCATAACCCCAATTATTGAAATGGAATTTGGAAGTTCAACTTTTAGTTTTGAAAACCCAGAAAATTTACAGACCGCTCAAGTGACCAAATGGTGGCTCGAGCGAACATTATGAGCTTCCAAAACTTTTGCAGTCTTTGCAGACCGCTAGAGCAACCAATTAGTGGCTTGAGTGAACCCTTTTTTTGTTTGGTAGTTGCTCGAGTGACCAAATGTTTGCTTGAGCGCACCTTTGACCCGTCCAGTATTTTTTTGTAGACAATACAACTTGCCCGAGTGACCAAGCGATGGCTCGAGCGATCAGGCTATTTTTAGCATGTTTTAGAAAATCACACGTTATTCATATTTCGATCTCACCTCTTCCCAAGAATTTGTATACATGATTTATGACTCATTGAAGATTAATAAGGTAAGAACCAACATAAGTAAGTTGTTATGAAGGAAAGTAAGGGATCAATTTATTTGATTAAAAAAGAATACGTGAAGTAGGATTTCGGTTTACTTAGAAAGAAAAGAATAAGAGAAGTTACATGTGATCAATAATGTTGTGTTTCGATATGTTTGTTTATATGCTTTGTGTAGGCTATACATCCGAAGTGTTACGTTCGAGTCATTCGAGTCATGCCCGATGTGAGTAATATCCTTATAAAGATATGTTCAAAATATGTTTTGAAAATTGTTACATAGTGATGATTTTGAAATGTTATTTTATATGAATGAATGAATGTCTCCTTTTGAAAATGTATTCATGGCATCCTTTAATGAGGCCTTTGCTCGGGGGAAACAATACCATGGTCCATTGATTAATAAGCCCTCGTATGGGGGAAACAATACCATGGCTCATTGGATTAATTGAAATATAGGGATTTCTGATGTTAGACCTTAATGGTCCACATTGAATTATGGATTATTGACTGACCCGTTGTGTTCCCATTGGATTGACCCACCTATCATCTAGTAAGGCCTCTTTTACATTCTTAAGTTCAATTAACGAAACATAGCACATATGAGATTCCTCCTCCCGAATTTGTTTTTGGGTTTTCATTCGGTTTGAGAAATTTCCAGTAACTTGTTGTATCAGATGATTTAGCTTTACCCTTGCTGATGGCTTCAAAACAAGATTGGTAATAACTTAAACATCGGTGGTAGTGTCTTTGTGTGCACTCTTTGGACCAAGGCTTTCCATAGGAGTTGGTGTTGGTTCGCCTTCTTGAGCTTGGCCTTGGGCTTCTCCTTGACTTTGTGGTTCAGTATCTAAATTTTAGGATCACCATCTTATTCCTCATGTAGATATGCAATAGGAGAGTATGTGTCATCTACAACCACATTGATAGATTCTATTATAGATAAAGTACGTAGGCTATAGATACAAAAAGCTTTACTAGTAGTTGAATACTTTAGAAAAATGCCTTCATCACTTCGGGAGTCAAATTTTCCCAAAGGCTCTCTTTCTTTGAAAATGTAATATTTACTTCAAAAAGTTTTGAAGTATTTTACATTAGGTTTCAACCCTTTCCACAATTCATATGGAGTTTGTAATGTGCCGGGACTTAGATACACACGATTCACCACATAAACATCGGTATTTAAGACTTCGACCCAAAACTTGGGAGGAACTTTCTTGCTAAGAAGCAGGACCCTAGCCATCTCTTGAACTACCCTATTTTTCCTCTCAACAACTCCATTTTGCTATGGAGTAATGGGTGCAAAAAATTCATGTTTAATTCCATGCATATCACAAAAATTCAAGAACGAACTACTTTGAAATTCACGACCATGATTAGTTTAGACTCTTATGATATGCCCAATAGAGACACCCTGTTCATTTTGGATTTTAAGGATTAATGACTTGAAAGCATCAAATGTATCCGATTTTTCTCTTAAAATATTAACCCAAGAAAAGCAAGTGTAATCATTAACATTTAAAAAAATGTATCTTTTACCTCCAATGCTTTCAGTACGAGTGGGTCCCATAAGATCCATATGAACAAGTTCAAGAGGACACTTGGTTGTTAACCTATTCACCTTTTTATGAGGGCACGAATTTGCTTCCCTAATTGACATGGCCCGCACACATGGTTCACATTCTTACCCATTTTGGGCACTCCTCTCACAATCTCTTTGTTGGCTATCTTAATTAGGTCTTTAAAGTTCATGTGACCTAATCTTTTATGCCACAAGTCATGATTACTTATGATGGTCAAGTGACAAGTGAGATCAATAGTGGTAACAATCCCATAGTAGTTATCAGATGTGCAAACCCCATGCATGATAGTATTTCTCTTTTTGTTCAAAATTTCACATATATTTTTTGAAAATAATACTTTATGATGAGAATCACACATTTGAATGATACTCAAAAGATTAGTTTTAAGGCCATCAACAAGAAAAACATTTTCAAGCTCAAGTAGACCGACCACACTTATAGAGCCCTTACCAATGAGTCTAGAAGTGCCACAATCTCCAAAGGTAACAATTCCTCCTTGAAATTTCTTGAGAGATGTGAAGTAGGATTTGTCACCTGACATGTGACGAGAGCATCCACTATTAAGATACCACATGTGTGAGTCACGTGCTTTCAGTGCATCATGAATAGCAGAACAAGTTAGGTCACTCTTTCTCACCCATATCTTTTTGGTCTTCACAGAAGAGGGACTGGCAGTCTTGGTAAAAGTCTTAGCGTTGTGAACACCATTATATATCTTGGTATTCCACCTAGACATGTAAGGTTGTTTCCTAACCCATGAAGTATTAAAATTTCTCAGTTGTTGAGACACCTTACCAAACAACTTATAACAATAAGGGCGAATGTGGTGATACCTACCACAATGATGACAAATAAAAATAGGTTTTGCCTCCCTTTTGTTGATCATACCCCCTTTAGGTTGATGAAGAGATTTATCATCCTGTTAAATTTCCAGCTTTCCCTTTGCTTGAGTCTTGATGTTATGAGATGTAGAGGCCTTCTCCTTTTGCAGTGCTGCATCACCATAGCCTATCCCACTTTTATCACAACTCATTTGTTGTGACCCGATGATGTCTTTCAGTGTGTTTGATCCTCTGTTCCACATGTCAATTGTGGCTCTAGCATTTTTGATTTCTTTTTCTTTCTGACCGACTAGCTCTTTCAAGGCAACTTGTGTCATCTCAAGGGATTCGATCTTCTCTTCATATGTGGCATAGATTTTGAGAAGTTCATTTCTTTTGGTCTCACAAGTCAGAAGCTTTGCACAGAGATCTTGTCTATCACTTGAGATCGTGATGACATCCTTTCTAGGTGTTGAAATCTCTTCCTTTAGCTTGACATTCTCACTTTCACATGCTTTGAGTTTGATAGTGAATTTGTCATTTATCTTGGATAAGTTTAGAGATTCAATGTATAGCTTTTCATAGGCATGTTGAAGTTCGTCACCATCAATCTCATCATTATCTTCCGAGGTTTCATCATCTTCTTTTTGTTTCTCTTTCTCCTCGAGCACATCCAGTTGAGCAACTAAGGCATGAAGATTGCTGGATGGTTGTGAAGATGATTCTCCTCTTTCATGGCATTGCATAAGAACATCCCATGCCTCTTTGGCATTCTTGCAGAAGGCAATTCAGTCTTGTTCTTCTTCAAAAATCGCTTCACGAATGGTGTTCAGAACTCTTTCATTACTTTCCATGTCAGCTCTTTCAACAACAATCCATTCCTCAGTCGGCTTGGCAACCTTTTGATTGTTGTTTGGATCGATCACAAATGATGCTTTTCTATTCTCCTTAATTGTGCGCCAGCCTTTAGGATTCCAAGCTCTGAGATAGACTCTTCTTCTACACTTCCAATACAGATAATTGCTCCTATCAAAAGTAAGAGCATGATGCACACTATGCCCACGAGAAAACTCAACCGGCTTTGGAGTTGGTTAAGTGAAACAAGAGTAGAATGTCATGTAGGTACTATCCCTGTCTTCATTGGATTCAGTTCCTTCTACTTCTTGCTCTGGCCCACTTTCATTATCCCAAGTCACTGTATAACCCCAAACTGATGGCCAATCAGAGAGAACTATACAAACTTTAGAGGATATGCTTCGGATGTGTGTCTTGGACTTCCATGGGAGTTGGGAAACTTATCTACCGTTGGCAGAGTTTACATACAACAATAGTTTCCACTCAAGCATAGGAATGGCACCATATAAAGCTTTGTACAGGGGGAAATGTTGCTTTCTAGTGAGTTGGATTGAAGTCGATGATAGATCCTTGTTTGGGCTTGAAATTGTACAATTGACGACGGAGAAGATTAAAATCATTCAACAAAAATTGAAAACCACCCAAAGCAGGCAAAAGAGTGATGCGGATCACCGACGAAAGGATTTAGAATTTAAGGTTGGTAATTATGTTTTTGTTAAAGTCACCCCGATGAAAGGACACACATGATTCGGCAAGAAAGGGAAATTAGCACCCCGATAAGTAAGTCTGTTTTAAATTCTAGAAAGAGTGGGTCCAGTGGCTTATCGTGTTTATTTTCTACCGAGTATGGAACAAATGCATAATGTGTTTCATGTATCAATGTTATAGGGTTACCTTCAAGATTTGTCCCATATTATAGACTACTGTCAGATTGCTTTGGATAACAACTTGATCTAAGAAGAGAAACCGATTCAAATTTTGGATCGACAAGTGAAATAGCTACGGAACAAGACAATTCCAATAGTGAAAGTTGAATGGCAGGAGCATTACGGGAAAGAAGCCACTTGGGAGAGAGTAAAGGAAATGAAACAGCGGTATCCAGAGTTATTTTCAAGTTGAGGTAAAACAAGTTTGAGGGACCAAACTTCTTCAAGGGGGAAGAGTGTAATAACCTGACTCTCTCATATGCCTTAAGTCCTTAATTATATGTGTGGGAGCCAAGTATTAGGGGATGTGAAGAGGCCGAATACTGTTCTTAGAGAATTGAGATGTATACATTGCATTCGGCCCGGTCGTATATAAATTCAGGGGGATCCTAATCGGCCATAGAACCAGTTGAACAAGGAGCCGAGTAGAGGTTGGTCAGCAGCAGAAGGAGCCGAATGAATAACTGCACGGTGGACTAAAGATGGGCCCAACTCTGAGGCCCAGAGGGAAATATAAATAGAGGAACATCAACCTAAGAGATGTATGTGAGAGCAAGTAAGCTTAACTTAAGACATAAGCAACCAAGAGAGTAGATGCTAACTTATCCGTCAGAGTGCTAATTCTGGCATCCCCGACCGGAATGTTCATTCTTTTTCAGGTGGCTAGCTGAGGATCACAAGTGCCCTCCAGGACTTGAAGAGTATGTCCGAATCACTTCTCCACAATTGAATGTTGTCTGTGGGAATACTTAAGCACATCCATGGTGGGCGTGACGGAAGATCCTCTGGCAATCGCTGGCGACCCTATGCTACAAGATGAAACCACTCCAAGCAATATGCTTGGGCCAGAGAATATTACCGCAAGAAGGGCCTTGAACTTCGATTCACCCTTGACATCAGCACATGAGACATTGCAAGCGATTATGGAGCAAGCGAAGCAAAACGAACAGAGGTTGGAAAACATGATGGCTGAGAACGAGCGCCTTCGACAAGATTTGGCCTTGGAGGTGGCAAAATCTCACCAAGCTGTGCGCCAAGACCCGGGACAACCTCTGAGAAAGGATGGTTGACGATCTCGAAGTCGGAGACATGATAGTAGCAGTGGCTTTGACCCATCATCCCCAAAATCTACAAAGAAGGGACGAGTCGACATCTCCAGTTCTTCTGAGCGAAGTTCGCGTGCACGGAAAAAGCGAGGAAGAAATAATTTAGATGAAGAGGATCAATATGACCCCTTTGTATGACGGATTGCAAGAGCAGTGCTACCCAAAAAGTTCAAAGCACCGTCATTCACCTTGTATGATGGTAAATCAGACCCCACCGATCACATTTTCCATTACAAGCAAGCTATAACGCTTTATGCAGACGATGAGGCCCTCATGTGTCAAATATTTCCGAGCAGTTTGGGACCACTGGTTGTCAGGTGGTATTATAAACTGGAGCCGGCATCGATCAAGAGCTTCCACCAACTCCAAAAATCCTTCAGGGCAAGGTTCCTCACTAATGAGATCTAGCCGAAGCAAGCCGACTCTCTGTGGGCAATGCAAATTCAACCAGGGGAAACTCTTTGTGCATATTCGGCGTGGTATTGGGAATGTTTTAACCTAGTAGAAGATGCTTGCAATGACTCCATGGCCAACACCGCCTTCAAAATGGGGTTATATCCAGACAGTGTCCTCCACAGCTCTTTGACCACATGGCTGCCAAAAACGGTCTGGTCGTTGATGAAAAAAGTTGAAGAATACTGCAAAAGCAGAAGATGATGCCCTACGGGTCAAAGCCGGGCACAACGCCACTAAGTCAGCCTCGCCTGAAATTGTGCGGCCGATGAACGCTGTGCCACCACGGAGCCCTGAATCACGGAACCGGGCTAGACGAGATCGAAGACGGGATTCGCGCCGCTCAAATGACCAATGTCCACACCAAGCTAACGAGCAGCTTCAAGTGGATAGCAGGCACGCAAGGCGCGCCGACAAGAAATATACGGAGTTATCGGAGCCGATTAGTATGGTTATGGCTAAGGTTCAACACTTTTCATTCTTTAAGTGGCCGTCTAAAATGGTGGGACCTCCTGAAACGAGGAGGCAGGATAAGGGGTGCGAATATCACAAGGACCACGGTCATGATACCGACAGTTGTTACGCGTTGAAGGATCACCTCGAGGAGTTGGTACAAGATGGTCAGCTTAAGCAATACGACCGAAAGGACAACTCAACCAAAACAGTTGCTTTGCGGCCGGAGTCACTATCGCTCGACGTAATTCATATGATATATAGCTTGCCAACGGCTTCTGCGGTGCATACAACTCAGTCACATCATAACCTCCAAAAGCAAATCACATTGGCGAAACGCCCCCACGAAGCTGCGAGTATTTCTTTCGATGACTCCAATTTGGTCGGCGTAACACTCCCCCACATTGATCCTTTGGTAATCGAACTATGCATAAACAGATTCACCGTTGAACGGGTTGTCATCGACCAGGGGAGTACTTTGGAGGTCATGTACTATAAGACCTTCATTAAACTCGGCTTCACTGAGTCGGACCTGTCTCCAGCCCATTATCCATTATTCAGCTTCAAAGCCAATCTCGAATACCCGTTGGGCAAAATCACACTACCTGTTCGAGCGGGCTCCCGATTAGTGGATGTGGAGTTTTTTGGTTGTCAAGCTTCCTTCGACGTATAATCTCATCATGGGACGAACTTGGCTGCATACAATGCAGGTCGTGCCAAGCACCTATCATCAACTGCTCCACTTCTCGATTGAACGCGACATTGAACAAATCCGTGGTTCCTAGAAATCGGCACAAGCTTGCTATCTCCTTGCCGCGAAGACTCCAAGAGAGCTGGAAGTGAATTCTATTGAGGTGTCGGATTGAGAGAGCCTCGACGATGTTGGGCGGCTCCCAAGTGAAAAGGCCACGGAAGCCTTGGATCGAGTTGAAATCGATGGGAATCCTGACAGGTTCTTCATGGTTGGCGCCTCCCTAAATAAAGTTGACAAATAACAGTTAATTACCTTCTTACTCAGCAACCTTGATGTATTTGCATGGTCTCCGTATGAGATGCCGGGGGTGGATCCATCTGTTTCTTAGCACCGTTTAAATGTTGACCCCAAACGCAAGCCGATTATTCAAAAAAGTCGGCGTTCAGCCGCAGAACACATTGCTGCCGTTGTTGAAGAAGTTGACCGGTTGCTTGATGTCGGGGCAATCCGGGAAGTCACCTACGCAACATGGCTATCAAATACAGTGGTTGTAAAAAAGAAAAATGGGACTTGGCGTGTTTGTGTGGATTTCACGGACTTAAATAAAGCTTGTCCCAATGATTGTTTTCCCCTTCCCAGAATAGACCAACTCGTGGATGCCTGTAGACACCCCATTTTTGACCGACCATAAGACTCAAACGACATCGATTAAGCGCTCGGTGATTGGGCATGTTGTGCTCATTTCGAGGTTTTGGAGTTCTTGGCTGAGAGCCTCACCTTCGGACCTTGGGACTCTTTGTACTTTGACTTGGTCTGCGGACTAAGTCTTGTTTTCTCTTCCCGGAGGGAGGAAGAGGTCTTGTAGACCATCTCTCAGTGGTCGTAGACTACTTTTCGTGGTCGTAGGCCACTGTTCTTGTTTGGAAACTAGTTTCTGATTTTCGGAGACGTCGACCGTGTGCCTCGGTTCGAGACCGCTTAACATTTTCTGTTTGGAACGATTTTTGGAACACACCTTTTTTCCTCTGTCTAGAGGGACACTGTGGTCCGGGAGACCACTTTTGTGGTCATACGCCACTTTTTGGGCTCAACAGCCAGTTTTCGAGGTCCTCGGCCGCGTGTCTTGCCTTCCGAACTCTCGTTTTGCATCCGTGTTGGTTCGTTCTTGGCACGAACCTTGTTTTCCTTGTTTGAAAGGTGGTACAAGGGTCTTTGAAAACCACTTTTCTCCCCGCCAGTTGGTTTTCTGGTCGGGAAACTGGTTTTCTTGATCTTTGGGCCATATTTTTTGGTTTCCCACCCCACCTTGGGCTTGCTTTCAGTGTGGAGACCACAAATACCCTTGGCCAACCACTTTTTATCTGGGAGACCACTTGCCCTAGTCGGCCGACCAGGGAAAGTGGTCGGCCAACCATCGTTTCTGGTTGGCTGGTTTCCTCCTGTTTTGTCAAATTGTGTGGATGCTAGCTGTGCCAGCTGGAAGGCACATACTGTATCCTCCATACACGTGTATGGAGGATTTGCATCCAAGCTTTTAGCTTCTTGAGGAAGCTTTAGCTTCAAACCTCTATAAGAGAGGCCCTCCCTCTCCTTTGCATAGGTTCAGAATTTTTTTGAAGGCAAAATACATATCTCTCTCCATATCTTTATATTTTGGCTCAAAGTGTGTATTGTTCTTGACCTATTGCACTACACCTCATAGCCATACACCTCCGCCATTGATCTGAGGTTCTTGGAGGGTATTTTCAGAGGTTGAAGAGTTGGTTTTGGTCCCAAAACTTGCTGGTTTTGCTGAGCTTCAAGGGTAACTCTTTTTCCCCCTTTTTTTAAGCTCTATCTTGATCATTCTCTTAGCCATATTTGCATGCATATTTAGGCTTTATTGTCAACTGAAAAAAGCATCATATTTAAGTGTTTTTTATGTTTGTTTAAGGCTCTTTTGGTGTTGAGGGTCATCTACCCTCTTGCATGCTCTATTTAGCCTTGTTTTGTGCCATCCCATGAGATCTTTGGGTTGATCTTTGCTTGGCCTTTTAGCCACTGAAATCCAGCGGATTTTCTGTGGTTGGCATGTGGTTTTGAGGGCCTAAATCAGAGAGGGGAGACCCTCTCTCTTTTGGCCTGATTTGTTTGCATTTTTGGCCTTTCAAAGGAGCACATACTTTCATACTTCCAATGCTTGGTTCAGGCCCTTTTTGGTGACTTTTGGGACCTGCCTAGACTTTTTCTATGGCTGGTTTGGTCATCTTGTGTTTGCCTCTTGCATGTGTAGAATAATCCCTTTCATGGCTTGTCAAAGTAGCACCTCATTCTTGCATGTATTGGTCATGTCTCAGTGGGTTTTTGGCCATCATTTGGCATTCCATGATTCTATTTTTGGCTGGTTTGGTAGCCTCTCATATGCTTCATATGCTTGTAGTGTGAATCATGTTTACTAGCTTGAATTGCATGATGTTTTGGCCCTCTATTCTAGCATATTTTGGCCATGACCCAAACTGATTTTGTTCATATTTTGGGCTGCCTTAGCTCTGTTCTGAGGCCTCTTGGTCGAATGATGCTCGCCATGCATGCTTGTAGTGTAATAGCCTTGCCTAGCTTTGAGTTTTGAGGTCCCTTGCATGCTCAACTTGAGATATTCACATGTTTTTGGCATTATGAGGAATGTTATTTTAGAGCTTATTTCTTGGCCATATTCTCATGTTTGTCACTCTTTCAATGTGCTTGAGAGTTGCATCATTATACCCCATTTGTGAGCCAATGCATGTGCTTCATTTTTGTGCCTTTCAAGCCATCATCTTAGTTCACTTTTGCTCCTATTCGCTGCTCAAGATAGGGTTTTGGAGTTGGTTTGGCCATTTGACCATTGCCTTGCATGCCTATAGTGTAATACACTTCACTAGTTTCAGTGCTTGAGCCATTCAACATGAATTGTGTGAGTTGTTTACATCATTTGGAGTCATTTTGTATGCCATTTCAGAGTTGGAACATGTGTCCTTGCACTCCATATTTCATCATTTTCAATGCGTTTGGAAAGTTGTGTTTTATGCCTTAGGCTTGGGGCCATTGCATTGGGCATGTTTGCATGAGTTTTGGAGCTTTGTTTTCATCATCTTTGGCCACTGATTTGGGTGTGGCTAAGGCCCATTCATTTTGGTTTAAGTCCATTTTGCATCGAGTATGCCATTGTAGTTCATAGCATTGAGTTTGCCACGTTGTCGCATGATTGATCATTGCATTGTGCATGCCTTGTTCATCTCATTGTGTATATTAGTTCCATGTGCAGTTTGTATGCTAGTGTCACGAGCATTGTGCATGCCATGTAGCTTATAGCATTGTGTATGCTAGTTGCATGTTTGCATGTTATCCCTTGCATGTTTGCATCACTTAGTTGCATTGCATTGGGATTGCATGCTAGAGTTGCATTTGTGCATGCCATGTTTGTTGCATTGTGTTTGGGATATGAGTTAGTCCGAACACGAGAAACGAGGGATGTCTCGTACTCAAAGTGACGAAACGTGCCTCGATTCCTGGTCGCTGACATTCCTGACTACCCATGATGGAGTTGTTGGCTTTAGGTGCTTGTATGTGCATTCATTTCACATTGAGTCGTGCAATTCGGCTGCTCAGCCATCATGTATCGAAATACGTGATTGGCAGCCCGAGGGTTGAGGACTACACTCCCTTGAGCTTATGCAATGATAGGGAGAGTGGTCGTGCACACGTGTTGCAAATACTTTGTCGTGCCTCTCTCTTTCCCTTTGTTACAGAAAACCAGAAATCAAGAGAGGAAACTGGTCGGCCGACCAGATTTATTGGCAGGTCGACCACTTTTTTTGGTTTCCACCACAAAAGGTGGTCGGTAGTTGGTCTCCCATGCCTATAAGCTGGTCGGTAGCCTTCCCACAGATTCCCAGGGTGGAGTTTCATCTCTCCGGAGCTTTGTGCAAGTTTCTGAGATCAATTGCAAACAAAGGCGAGTTGGGCCGTCGCGAGGGATTTTCGAACAAGGAAATTCAAGCATGCATGCGTCCTTTGTCATTCAAAGCAGAGCTAAGGAAGCCCACATTCATTTAGTTTGTATGCTCATTTAGATTGCTTACTTAGTTAATGTTGTGTAATAATTAGCTGTAGCTTATTATTCATTTCGTTGTGTAATAACTAGTTTAATTAGATTAGCTTAGGTTAGCTAGTTGGTTTATTATTATTTATTTGGACCCTCCTCCGAGAGGGCAATGTTGTAAATAAGTGTGCGTATGTGTGATGCATGTCTTCCAACCCCCATTTCTTTCTCCCTTTTATTTATTAGCTTACGATGGTTAGTTTTGGGGCATGTTTCAATTAGTATCCTTATGCTCGCATGTTCGCATTTATTCATCTATCTTGCATGCACCAGGCTTGGCGCATCATACTAACTACATTGTATTTCAATTCCTGTTTGAATACATGTATCAAGTTGCATTTCACATGACATTTCAGAATAGCCGAGCCTATCTTAGTTGTATTTTGCATGTGTTGCATTAGGCATTCTTGACATAGCTAGGATCATGTATGATTACTAACTATCTTCTGTTTTGGCTTGGAGTACTCAGTAAGTGTTTATGCTTTAGCATCCTTGCCTGTGTGTGAGTTACTGCCATGATGGCATGCTTGCCATGAGAGGCTAACTGCTTATGTGATATACCTGCCTGAATGCTTGTGGGTGAAGGTTGGATTATTTAAATTGGAACAATCCATTGATTGCGAGTTTTAAGCCCACTTGAGAGTGGCAAATCACAATGTTTTTGAAGCCCACTTGATGGTGGCAAAATCCGTATTTTAGCTTGCTTGCGAGTAGCAAACTGTTTTCAAAACGAATATGCAATGCTTTGTTCCAACTTAGGTAATCCAATCTATACTTGTATGCTGTACGCATCACATAGTAATTCTAGGTTAATAACCAGAATAAGAGCACATGTGTTTTCAAAAACAAGATATCATGTTAGTAAAGGCCGATCTTTGATCGGGCGAGCGGGGGTGCTTATTGCATGACCTTCCCCTCTCGTACCCAAGTTTTTGAGCCGAGGCAACTTTGGTGATGAGGGACACGTGGCCTTAGGCATGAGTCAGGGTTTCCTAAATTCTCCCAAAATAAAATATTTAGGTGGCGACTCTGTATCTGGCAAAGCAGTCCATGTTTGGCACTTCTTTCTAAAAATCAGTTCTTCAAAACGATTTGCCGGATTTGGACTCTTTGGTGATTTATCAATCTCGTATTGCACTTTGCGAGATTAGATTAAGAACTGTGACATTGAGTCTGAACTGTAGTAAGCCCAAGGGACAAAACGGGATTTTCCCAGGATGTTCGGGTGCGTCTACAGTTTCTGGCGACTCTACTGGGGATTTAGAGAACTTGACTCAAACTCATGATATCTTGTTTTGACTACACTTATGTGTTGCTTTGCATTGTATTTGCATTGGTGCGCCTAGGACATCGTGTTTGCCGTCTGCTATTCCTGAACGGTTTCTTGGAGGTCGTGCCATAAGGTTTGACGATTCACGCTCTCGCACGATGGGAACAAAAACCCCGATTTTTACTGGGGCACCCTTTTTGACCATTTGACCTAGTGCATATCGGAATCCATAGTGACCATCCCAAGCTAGGACATGTTGCTTACCAGATTGTAGGTTATTTGAAATCGTTGTGTGCGTAGTGAAACCCTAGCTCATGACAAAATAGGACAGGGAAACCCGACCCCAACATAGGGGTGTTTTTTGGCTCTCACTTACTTGCTATGTGCTTTTAGAGTGCGTCTCTACAGGAATGCATGTATCAGTTTGCAAGTCTGGGCATCAGGCTTGCGGGCATCAGCATCAGTGTTCTGAGAATCAGTTATATCTGCGGGTATCAGATTCAGATTTGGGGCAGTGATTTGGAAACAATGATTAGTAGTTGAGAACAGTACATTCAGCTTACAAATGCCAACTGTGTGTTGTCATACTGACTGTGTGTTATGTTTATTTAAGCCGTTATGCTGTTCGTTTTCTGGTTGTTTATTTCCTTATTATGCTTTATTTATCTTTTTGCTAGGTAGTTTAACACAATTGCTTCCAACCAAGCAGATATTCCCCAAGCACTCTGGACTAGAGGTCGCAGACTCCATCGATCTGAGGATCTGGTAGACAGACAACCAGTGTTCCATTCTTTACCCCCGGTTACTAGACGGAGGGCAATTAGGCAGAGGATATCAGTTCAACAGTCAGTTTAGAGGGCTTTGTCTACCCCACCTGAGTATAGCAGGGATCAGAGTTCTGTTTCTCCCGCAGAGAGGGAACATATACCGGCAGTTCAGCTAGATCAGGGCAGCATGGCAGGAATGGAAGAAATGATACGTCAGCTCCAGGAGAGCATGAAAACCATGCAGCAAGATGCTGCTCGTCAAGCAGAATTTGCTAAACAGCAGGCTGAGATCATGGCCCAACAGGTAGAGCTAATTACCAGACTATAGCAGCAAGCTGGGGCATCTGCTTCACACCAAGCTCCTCTCCTACCAAGGGTTCCAATACCCAGGGAGACACCAAATGTCCAGGAAGATACGGACATTCCGACAGGGCCGGCTCTGGCCCCAATCCTGCCCCAGCTATCCAAAATGCCTACTAACCCACCGGATTCTCCCTTTGAGTTCGAGATGGACCCCACAACATTAAAAGTGAGCAAGCTTGAAAAGCTGTTCAAGAAATCTCAAGGTGTCAAGTCCATTCCAGATATCGAAGATGGGCACACCGACGCAGCCGTGACACTGCTGGACCGGTTTAAGATGCCACACATTGACCGTTTTGATGGATCTGGTGATCGTATGGTACATCTGCGGTTGTTTTCGGACATACTAAGGCCGATGGACCTCACTAGATTACAGAAGCTTTCTTTATTCGGTCGAACCTTGTCGGGTGTAGTGGCCATCTGGTACGCAAAACTGGAAGATCTCGTCAAGAGGAACTGGGAGGGGATGGCCGAGGCCTTCGTAGCTCAGTACTTCTATAATACACAGATCGAGATCACAACTCGTGATCTTGAGATGACTAGACAGGAGCCGAAGGAGAGCTTTTCTGACTTCGTAACCCGCTGGAGGGCTAAGGCCTCAATGATGACCATTAGGCCGACTAACAAAGATCAAATATGGATGGTTGTGCGCAACCTTCAGCCCAAGCTCATGCAGAGAATGATCGTCCTCCCCCACCCCACTTTGGCAGATCTGCGTGAGATTGGGGTGCAGATCGAGGACGCTTTGAAGCAGGGTCTGATGGATAATGATAGAGAACAGCCCAGGAGGACCTTCAACCGCAACACAAATGTAGGCACAGACAGTGCTACAACTACCAGAGCCTCAGAAGTAAGCATGGTCACCACCACTCCCCCAAGAGCTCTTGCAGCTACACCATTCATCGATGTGTCCGGAAGCAACCCACAAACAACCAAGTACCAACCTCGAGGCCAAAGAACCTTCACTCCATTATACATGCCCCTGTCCAAAGTTCTGGGGGTTTTAATCAGGAAAGGGCACTTAAAGCCCCCGGAGCCGCTACCATTCCCAAAAACACTTCCCCCCTCCCATAACCCAGCCAAATACTGCGCCTTTTACTAGTAGCATGGTCACGACACCGACCATTGCTTTAGATTGCGTCACGAGATTCAGGATCTCGTTGACAACAGGGTGATCGTGCCTTCGGAGAAACCGAATGTCATAACCAACCCTCTCCCAACACACAACCAAGCTCCACCTCCCAAACGCATCAACTCAATCCAAATTGGGGTCATGTCATATGACCCTAGCATATACATCACCCCGTCTCACCTACCCAAGCCAGAGGTGTTCATTCCTGACAACACTGACTTGTGCATGTTGGACATCTCCCGAACCCAACCCGAACCAATGGTAGTGACTACCGAAGACAGCACAGGGATGACTTCGGAGGAAAGTGGGACTAGTGATTCAGGGTCTGAGGAATTTTGGAACTCTGCTGAGGAGGTATACAATCCGGGTGGCTACATTACGTCAGTGGGCCAGGTTAGGCCGAATGTGGAATTGCCAATGGGGGCAGAGATCTGTGTAGTACGGGGGAATGGGCTTGATCAGAGGGTAGATGACTTAGCAGCTTTGGAAGGAGACATTGCTAACCTTTAGCTTTTCAACGAACAAGATCCAGGAGACATGACAGTCAACTGGTTTGATTTTGATGGGTCAGCAAAGGTTACAGGGTGGCTTGATGACCAACCAGATATTGTTGAAGAATCTCATCCGGAACAGGGCCTGTTAGGGACAAGAACATCAGCTGTGGCCAGAAGGGTCGGAAATCAGAATGCATTGCCAGAGTGCGCTGGTGCCAAGAATTTCGCTCAGGATTTGGGCATTTTGAATACAGGACATGTTGAACAGCAGACTGCACTGACGCAGTTAGAAAGGGAAGGGATCAAAGATTTTGAGAGAGCCAGAAAGGCCAAGGCCCCCGTGGGGACTGAACGTGCTGTGTGCACAAGAACAGAGCATGCTATGAGCACATGGACAAAAGGTGGTGCTATGGGTACAAGGACAGTTGTAACGGAGCCAGACAGATGTCTGTCGGCTGCCGATGGAATGTGGTGGGAAGACGATGACCTATGTCTCGCTCACACCGATGAGGACTGGGGGAGCAATCAACCTGATGATACTTGGTATATTGGTGAAGTTGACCATATGACTAGGAGTGGGCGGTATTTCAAGCGCCCGCACCTAGATCAACCAGAGGCGTCCGGGAAGGACAAGGAGTCGGAGAAGCAGAAAGAGAAGCTACTTGAAGAAGAGGCCGTGCTGAAGCAGTTGAAAAAGATACAAGCAGATATCTCCATCTGGGGACTGCTTATGGCTTCACGTGTTCATAGACAAGCTATCCTATTAGCAATGGATAAGGCCAAACTCTCAATAGACACCACGCCTGAACAGCTGGTGGGATTGGTTTTTTCGGGAGGGGCTTCCCTGATGTTGACCTTTTTCGACAAGGAACCGCCACCTAAGGGCGCGAATTATAAAAAACTGCTCTACATCTCTGTGGAGTGTAGAAACAAATGGATACCGGTGGTTCTTGTCGACACGGGATCCGCTATTAACGTGTTCCCGTCAAGGACGGCATATGGAATTAGGTTGAAGCCCGCGGACTTCGTGCCAACAACCCAGGTGATAAGGGCATATGATAACACAAGCAGAGAGGTGATGGGGACCGTGAAAATTTAGACTCAGGTTGGTCCAGGACAACACGAGATTGACTTTCATGTCTTGGACGTTCCCACAACCTTCAATCTACTCCTGGGGCGGCCGTGGCTGCACCAGGTGAAGGCATTCTCTTCCACCCTACATCAGATGTTGAAATACCCTCACGGGAAGGGGGTGGCTATAGTTTTTGGGAATTCGTCAGTCCATCCGCCGCCAGAAGTGTCTATACCGGTTTTGTAAATCGAGCATGGCACAGAGGATGTGTTCCTATCGGGTTTTACCTTAGCTGAGGCCCGGGTCGTATAGAACATCTTAGCTGTTGATGAAGGATTGTATGTTAGCGCCCAGTCAGTATACCTCATGAACAAACTCCAGCACATCCCTGGGATGGAGCTAGAAAGAAGTGGTCGGAAAGGCATTGCAGTATCAGCCGAAGTGCCGCACAACCCACATATCTTTGGTTTGGGTTATCTGCTCACCAAAGAGGACTAGGTGAGGAATGGTAAGGAGATGGCTGGGAGAGCTAGAGCAAAGCAGGCGGGGAAACCTTATGAGTTAATGAACCGACCCATCCAGGGTACCCTAAACTGACGCTTTGTCCGAGAGGGGGAGGATTTTCCATTCTGCGGCTTCCCAGAGCCATGGTTGAATGCAGAGAAGTGTCGCTTGCTAGGGTTTGAGATCTTCTTTGACCTGTAGTTATCTGGGGATGATGTTGCTGAGGAGCAGACAGACCCATCAGCTGAAGTTGAGCAGTGCGGGAAAGTGGATTCTGAGAACACCGAGATTGAAATGGGGGTAGCACTGGCTTGTCTACTTTCAGATCCTCTGATCGTATAGAAGTGCTTGGGGGATAACTTCTCGGTGTCCATGATCGGGAATGAAATGGCTGCGAGCCCACCTTCAAACATTTTGGATGCATCCATCGCACCCTCTATCATCTGGCAGTACGAGGAGGGATTTTTATCAAGGCAAGACGTAGGTAGTGGGGAATCTGATTCCACCAAGTCTGTGGAGTCGGAATCAGGTTCCAGCTCGTCTGAGTCTGGGTTTGGTATTCCTGGGGGTGACAACCCGGATGCCACAGTCCTGTCTAGGTCGTCTTTTACTTTCTTTTTTGAGTCTATTGTAACAGAGGAATCAGACGATTTAGAAGTGATTAATGAGAATGGAATGGTTGTGGTTTTTGAGTACTTTTCTGTGCCTTTGATTTATTGTATTAATCAGGACTTTCAAAATTTTGATGAAAACAACGAGAAAGAAATTCCTCCAGTTTTACAACGATTAATTGATTAAGAGCAGGAGAGATTTGTTAAACCCTTGGTTGATGAAATCACTACAGTTAATGTTGGTACTGAGAAGGACCCGCGGCTGGTCTAGATCGGGTCCACGTTGTCTTCGGAGGAGCGCGAGCGCTTAGTCGCTTTATTAAAAGATTTCAAAGATGTTTTCGCGTGGTCCTACGAAGACATGCCTGGAATCGATCCTGAGATTGTACAGCACCGGATCCCTCTTGACCCAAAGGCCTGACCCGTTAAACAAAAACTCAGAGGGATCCGCCCGGACTGGGCTCTCAAGATTAAAGAAGAGGTCACCAAGAAAATTGACACAGGGTTCCTGCTGGTATCTTAGTACCCAACTTGGCTGGCCAACATAGTTCCTATGCCGAAGATGGATGGCAGGATCCGGGTATGCTTGGATTTCAGGAATTTGAATAAAGCTAGTCCGAAGGACGACTTCCCTCTGCCGCATATCGATGAGTTAGTGGACTTCACTGCAGGGCATGCATTGCTCTCATTCATGGATGGGTTTTCTGGCTACAATCAGATATTGATGGCACCCGAAGACCGAGAGAAGACTGCTTTTACCACCCCGTGGGGGACATATTGCTATAAGGTGATGCCATTTTGGTTGAAGAATGTTGGAGCTATATACCAACGGGCCGCGGTCATGATATTACATGACATGATCCACAAAGAGGTTGAGGTGTATGTAGACGACATGATTGTCAAGTCCAAAGAAAGAGAGGGCCACTACACTGCCTTGCAAAAGTTCTTCCAAAGGATCAGAGAATTTCGTTTGCGGCTGAATTCTCAGAAATGTACGTTTGGTGTCACAGCAGGGAAAATGCTGGGGTTCTTAATTACACAGAGAGGTATTGAGGTCGACCCTTCCAAAATCAAGGCCATCTTAGAAATGCCACCACCAAGGACTGAAAAGGAGGTGCGAGGCTTTCTAGGTAAAGTGCAATTCATAAGACGGTTTATTGCTAAATTAACCTTGACTTGTGAACCACTCTTTGGTCTCCTGAAGAAAGGAACGAAGTTCCAATGGGACGGCCGATGCCAAGCTGCTTTTGAATAGATCAAGCAATACTTACAGAACCCACCTGTGTTGTCACCACCTGAGCTGGGGAAACCGTTGATTTTGTACCTTTCTGTGAATGAAACTACAATGGGATGCATGCTCGCACAGGAGTCCGAGGACAAAGTGGAAAAAACTATCTACTACCTGAGCAAGAAGATGTTGGATTACGAGACCCGCTACACTCCACTCGAGAACGCTTGTTTGGCCTTGGTGTGGGCTACCAGGAAGATGCGGCACTACTTGTTATCTCACTCTATAATGTTGGTTTCAAGATTAGATCTCATCAAGTATCTCTTCGAGAAACCAGCACTTACGGGTAGGCTAGCCCATTGGTTGTTTATGCTTTCCGAATTTGATCTGAAGTATATGACTCGCAAGTTGGTAAAGGGGAGAGCGGTAGCGGAGTTCCTAGCCGATCACCCAGTTGAAGGGGATGAAGCAGTTGAGTACTTATTCCTAGACGAGGCTATTTTACATATCGAAGATGAAACTTGGACGATGTACTTTGACGGAGCGTCAAACCAGTACGGGTATGGGATAGGGGTGTTGCTGATAGCACTCGATGATTTCCGTATCCCTCTAGCATTTAAACTCTGTTTCAAAGTCTCGAACAACGAAGCAAGTATGAAGCATGCATTGCTGGTTTAGAAGCCGCCCTAGAACTAGGGGCAAAACGGTTGGATGTCATCGGAGACTCGAACCTTGTTGTATCTCAAGCTAAAGGAGATTGGAAAGTCAAAGAAGAAAATATGAGAATTTACCACCAGACCTTGGACTTATTGATTCATCAGTTTGAGAAATTGAACTTCGCTCATCTGTTAAGAGAGAACAATAGGTTCGCAGATTCACTATCAACTCTATCTTCCATGATAGACATCCCTTTTGGAGTTCGGATGCGTCCGATCATCATTGACAAGAAATTTGTGCCGACTTATGAGCTGATTGCTGCCATAGACGAGGTTCAAGATGAGAATCCCTGGTATCACGATGTATGGAACTTCCTGGAGAAAGAGGCATATCCAGCAGGGGCAAATGCCAAGGATAAAAGGGCAATCAGAAGAATGGCTGCTCAGTTCATCATCTGTGGAGGTAAACTGTATAAGAGAGGCCATCTGGAAATGCATAAACTGTGTGTCGATGCCAAAGAATCGAAGAGCCTGATGGAGGCCATCCATGGAGGAGAGTGTGAAGCGCACATGAGTGGGGTGATGCTAGCTCGGAAGATTCTCAAACAAGGTTACTACTGGTCCACCATGGAGGACGATTGTATTGGCTCTGTTCGACGATGCCACAAATGTCAGATCCAGGCAAACCGCATGAACATCCCGCTGTCGAAGCTGTACAATATGACTTCGCCATGGCCATTTTCAGTTTGGGGAATCGATGTGATCGGGGCTGTCACTCCGAAGGGGTCTAATGGGCATGAGTTCATTCTAGTCGCGATAGACTATTTCACAAAGTGGGTTGAGGCCCAATCTTATGCGGTGTTGAAGGCTTCACATGTTGCGAAGTTCATCAGGAACAACATCATCTGTCACTACGGGGTCCCGAACGAGATTATTTCAGATAAAGGTTCCTACTTCAAGAAGAAGTGATTGACTTGTTGGAAAAATACAACGTGGCTTTTCATAAGTCATCCACATATCGACCGCAGACCAATGGTGCAGTTAAGGCCACCAACAAGAACATCAAACACATTTTGCAGAAGATGGTGGAAACCTACCGGGACTGGCCAAATAAGTTGCCATTTGCTCTGTGGGGCTACCGGACTTCAATTAGAACTTCTACTGGGGTGACTCTGTATTCATTGGTTTATGGGATGGAGGCCGTTCTACCTATCGAAATTGAGGTTCCGTCATTACGAGTACTGGCTGAGTGCCAGATAGCTGAGGCAGATTGGCAGCAGAGCAGGTTTGAAGAACTCATGCTCTTTGACGAGCGAAGGCTGAAAGCACTGTACCATGTTCAGGGTTATCAACGACGAATTGCCAGGGCTTTTAACAAGAAGGTTAAGTCCAGGAATCTGAAAGAAGGAGATTTGGTGCTCAAAGACAACCGAGCTCCCATCCACGACCCTAGGGGCAAGTTTAGACCCAATTGGACTGGTCCTTACATCATCAAGTCTATCTGGTTGAGTGAAGCTGTTGTTCTGATGGACCTAGATGGCCTAGAGTTCTCCCAACCGATCAACATAGACAAGTTGAAGAAATATTACCCCTGAGTGGCTCGCTAGGCTGAAAACCCGAAAGGGCGACCTAGGCAAAAGTTAGAGCATAGAAAAATTTGAAATTATAAAAACTGAGCTCGCAAGGTTGAAAACCCGCAAAGGGCGGCCTTAGCAAAAGTTAGAGTGTAAAAGGTGAGGGTTAATACACGAGTGAACCTGAGCCGAACTACGTAAGGCTTGATTCCCATCTTTGGGATACGTAGGCAACTTCATCTTGAAGTCCAGCCATAAACATTTCCCCAATCAACTTTATCTATGTGATCATGTTGGTCATCCTTGTCCATTTTGCATTTAAGAGCTCGATTGCGATCTCGGTCTTGATGCCATTGGACTAGGGGCAACTTTCCGGTTGCGGATCCGGTTGTACATCTCGGATGAGATCTCAGGCGTGTCCAGTTCTGATCTACATCGAAAATGGTTTTGAAAAGTTTTAATAAAAGTTGATTTTGCTCAAATTAATCTTTTACAACTTAGACCATTTTTGGACCAAACGGGAAATTTTCAGTACCCACAACCTCCAATTATATTGATTTCAGTACAGAGTTCTCCTACTCTTGAATACAAATTGAAGTTTCCTTTTATTACACTCATAAAGAAAACTTGAAAGTTCTGATTAAAGCAAATAAATCAGGGGCATAGTTAGGTGTTCCCGCGTCCTCTCCCAGAGCTGGCGAAAGCCTCTGATGCCAAGCTGGCCTTAATCTGTGCCTCTTCATTGAGCCAATCTATGCACTCATCAGAAAGGGTGTAACTAAAAGTGGGAGAGGGGGCCATAAGCTCTCTCGTCCTCCATGTCGTGGCATACCGAGCTAGCTGTGCGCCTCGGACTGAAAATGTAGCTGGGTACTCTATCCCCTCTGCTGGGCAAATCTGATCATGGCCGAACTGGCATTGGAACCGGAAAGAAAAGTAGAATACGCAGTGTGTCAGGCCAATCAATTGAATTCCGGTCTACCGAGACATGCTGTAGCTCATTGTCGGTAGATTGAGCCAAGGACAATGCTAAGCAATACGGTCTGCGGACAAACTGCACATCCAGCCGAACCACCATCCCTCATCAAGGGCATCGACTAGACGTCGCCGGAAGAAGTAGCCACGAGCTAAGTAGGCTGGGCAAGAGTCCACAACCTACAACTTGTCCATCAACCACACCTGGGAAGGGATGAAAAATGAGAGATTAAAGAATAGAGAGATGTACGATGAGAGAAAAGTGAGAAAAGGGTTTTGAGAGAAAAATCGAGCCTGAGGGCCGAGTGATGTGAGCAATATATATGTGAGACAAGGTAGGAAACATTACCTGCAGCAGTAGTGGACTCCCCCCAAATCTGGTCGTCTCCCGGTGATGGAAAGCATCCAAGCCCATCAATGTTTTGGCCAATGTCATGGCAATGCAGCTATTGCCCTCTTTCAAACCTTGGGCAACTTCGATCAAACGAATGCTAGGCCCACTGAAGCCTGGGGCAAGCAAAAAGTGAGACAACATGCACAAGCAAAGGGTATGTCACCGAAAACCTTGCCAGTGGTGATCACCGCGGTCACCGGCATTGGAAAAACGATGAATCAAGCTGAGGATGTCCAATTCTCCATCGCGGATCAAAGACCGAGCGTCGTGCATAGTAAGCCCACACATTTGTCCTAAGGCTTGGGTGTGGCCGAAGCGAAGCTGGGGCAAGATTTCTTCATTGCGCTCAGATTCCTTCAAAGCTTGGAAGTCTTTGAAGGTAGGACACATCTCTTGCCCGGCAAAACTAAAGACATGTGTTACCGGGTTCCAAAACCTTGCCGTGGCATGGAGAAACGGAAGGTGCACTGGGGTGCGACTTAGCTTGAATAGTGCATTTATACCGAAGCCTCGGAAGTTCAACTTTTCCGAGCCATCTAAGGTAGCGATCCAAGTTGTGAGATTTTGCATGAGAAATGCCTCCATTTTGATGCAAAACTGAGATGGAATGAGAGAACCATGAAGCTGGAACTTTTATGGAGGATAAGGCACTGTTTGGAGGACAAGTGTCAAAAATCTGGAGGTCACCCTGCCAACTGGTTGGCCGACCACTTTTTCTGGTCGGCCAGCGAGTTTTTCTGGTCGGCCGACCACATAACTGGTTTACTAAGCAAAAAAACTGGTCGGCCAGCCACTTTTGGTGGTCGGCCATGGAGAAAAGCTGGTTTTTGGCCTTTTCCTAGTCTCTAGAAGATAGCTCCTAGCCTTTCCATGTGCTAGGAGTGTTGAAGGTCCGAGTTTACCTCTGTTTCGGATGCGTTCCGTCGCCCCGTTTGTCCGAAATGCATTTGCTTATCGAGTTGTTAAGTTTTTCTTATCGAGTTGTTAGGTCTTGCTCATCAAGTTGTTAAGTTTTGCTTATCGAGTTGTTAAGTTTTATCGAGTTGTTAAGTTTTGTTCATCGAATTGTTGCTCTTTGTTTATTAACATTGTCGAAATTTGCTTATCGAGTTGTAAACTTGCTGAGGTTTTGTTGTTTCTTAGTAAGTTAAGCTGTTTAGTTTGCTATGTTGGCTCATTACCTGACTTGGCAATGTACAATGCTCGATTTCCATTCAATCTCATTTTTGTGCAAAATGATGCGATGCGATGCGATGCTAAGAATGCAAAATATAACACTTTTTGAACAAAAAGCTGTTTCATTCCATCATAGCTTCTTTTGTTACAACATTTTACAACAGGGTACAAGTTTGAAAGAAAATAAAACTACCTAAAGCTAATGTGCTACAACTACTAGTAAACAAAAAAGAAAAGAAAATAAAGCAAGAACATCTGCATCGGTGCTGTCAGGCTCAAGATCGGGAGGCTCTCTTCATCCTCTTCGGCTGAGCCGCCTTTGCACCACCTCCACCTGCACCACCATCTGAATCGGAGCTGCCGTCCTCGGAACCCTCCCCGGCATCACCCCCACTCTCAGAACCGGAGCCAGAGTCCTTCTCTCTGCCTGCG
Organism: Camellia lanceoleosa; assembly: GCA_025200525.1. Taxonomy (NCBI): domain Eukaryota; kingdom Viridiplantae; phylum Streptophyta; class Magnoliopsida; order Ericales; family Theaceae; genus Camellia; species Camellia lanceoleosa. The sequence continues at coordinate 82,508,203 of CM045772.1, read as the reverse complement.
GATGTCTTCGACTAAGGATGCGCATACTCCTCCTCCTCGCTGGACTCCTCATCATCTCTGATAGGCGCTTTACGCCTGCCTCGGCTGCGAGTCGAGTCCCCTCTCCTAGCCCCTCAAGAAGGCCTGGATGGCCCAGCTTGTAATGGTGGGAGCTGAAAAAAAAGAGGGCAGTTTGAATACATCAGCTAGAGTATGTATATCAGATGGAAGAATGATGCATGGGATGAGTGCATGCAGATGTAGTATGTGAATGTGGTGTGTCAGATGTGCTCTACACATGCAGTTAACCAATGTAATGGAATGTTCAATTTCAATATGCCATCAGAAGTATGATAAATGCAAGGAAATTGAAAAGTACCGAGAAGCCGGCGATGAATAACCGTGTCTCCCTCTGCAGGACCATGCTCTCGAGTGAGGCCATCACTCCGAGTAACCTCTCAGTATACTCTCTGGGAGGCTGTAGATGTAAGTGCAAGTCATTAGTGAATGAGTGAATGTCTAAATATCTGAGTGATAAATCAAAGCTATAAAACATACCGGTGGCGAGTCAGGGTCACTGACGTATCGATGATCAAGCAATGAAGGCTCTAATGGAATCGGGTAGGATGTCCCATACCGCCAGCCTGTTAGCTCGGTCGGAAGATCCGGCCACCCAGCATAATGATAAGTCGGGGGGATCTCTCTAGCCCCACTCCTCGATGTGCCAGCCCTGCTAGTCGAAGGGGAATCTGTAGCCCGGACTTGACTCGATGATGGTATGCCAGCAGCCCTCCTCGTGGGAGTACAGACACCTGTCAGTGGAGGCATCAAGTATGTATGGCGGTAGGTCGCGTAATCTCCCTCCTCCAGCTACAGAACTGTATCAGTACCAAACATGAGCTCCTTGACCTCTCGGGGAGTAAGTCTCTCGGTGGACCGCATGTCCTCTGGAGGTGCTGAGGGGATACCCTGATCAAGGTTGCCATCGTCTGACGCATGAAGCGGTCCCCTAGAAACCAGGCCCTACCAACAGGCCCTGTATCGAGAAGTGGCCCACCCCCCGGGGAACCAAAATCGGGTATCTCCTGGCAAGAGTGCCCATGGCTGCCAAGTAATCTGCAAATGGCAAGTGCATAAACTGATTAGATGTCATAAATATGCAAGATGAATCAAAGCTGAAAGTATGAAGAACTGAGAGTTCTTGATTACCTCTGTCGCCCGCACAGTGTCGAAAAACTGCCGGAGGCATAGCAAAGTCTCCTGAGTCCTCGGCCAACACCGACCATCAAATCTGTGAGAGTAGGGGATCTCAAGAGGCACCTCCACCTCGAGCTCAGGGGCTAATGTCAGAAAGTAGGCATAAACCCATAGTTGTAAAAAACAAGACAGTGGCTGTCAGAATATAGAATGTACAGAAAGTACAGAATGCTGAGTGCAAAATGCAAATATAGAATGTACAGAAAATACAGAAAGCTGAGTGCAGAATGTAGGATACATAATGAAATGTGTGCTGTGTGTGCAGTAAACAAATAACGAAAAGCGGAAATGTAAATCAAGAGGGCAGAATATACCTCCCAAGCTCTCCAGTAGCCACCTACTATGTCCCCTCGCCCGCGGGAGGTCGCGCTCATATAACAGTAAAGGGTAGCGAGGCCGGCGCCACCCCAATCATACTGGCTGACCTGTGATAGGTCTACCAAAGCACTGAGCAAATAAAGTCCAACTGTGTTCCCCTTGTCGGAGAACAGAGTGGTCCCGATGAGGAACATCAAAAAACCCTGGGCATACTGCTCTATCTCCTCGACAGTCTCATGCATAATCCTTCTGAACCGCTCAGAAAACTAGGTGTACCTAACTCTACTTGATGATCTGTCTATCGGTGGGCGGGCTCCCAGCAGATAAATCCAAGCCGCCTCCCACTCACCCATGTCTGCGTCATAGGGGACCGGTCGGCCGGCCACGTCAAGGCCCGTCAACATAGATAAGTCATACGGGGTCATCGTCATGTCCCCAGCAGCTGAAAAGTGGAACGAGTTGGTGGTGTCCCACCATCTCTCCATAAGTGCCCACATGAGGGTCCTACTCACCGGATAACGTGATATCTCCGCGTTGAAAGGTCCAAATCTCGCCTCGTCCACGATGTGACGTACAGCATCCGGGAGCTCCGTATACCACTCCCTAGCAAGGATCGATCCATAACCCCATGTGAAACGGGAAGATACCTGCATTCAGAATGAACATATGTATTCAGTTTCAAAATGGAATGTATGAGCTGCGTGCAAATGAAGTAAATGAACTGTGTGTTCAGAAAGAAAGTGTATGAGCTGTGTGTTCACAAATGAAAGTATAAGAGCTGCGTGTTCAAAGTAGAATGTATGAGCTGCATGCAAATGAAGTAAAATGAGCTGTGTGTTCACAAATGAAAGTGTATGAGCTGCGTGTTCAAAATTAGAAATGAGCTGTGTGCCCAAAGAACGAGCTGTGTGCCCGAACAGTAAGCTATGTGCTTGAAAAGTGAGCTGTGTGCCTGAAAAGTGAGCTGTGTGCCCGAAAAGCGAGCTGTGTGCCCAAAAAGTGAGCTACGTGCCCAAAGAATGAGCTGTGTGCCTGAAAAGTGAGTTGCGTGCCCGAAAAGTGAGCTGCGTGCCCAAAGAATGAGCCGTGTGCCCGAAAATGTGCTGTGTGCTCGAAACAAATCAGGTGGTCAATGAACCGTATGCTCGTGAGTAAGCTACATGCCAAATACTGTGTTACGAGCTGCACTAAATGAACAGAGTATTATTATATATGAGCTGTGTGCCAAATGGACCGGATGGATGTGTGTAAATGTGTTCAGAACAAGCAGGTATAATACATAGTGAAAACATGAAGCGAGCAAGAAATGCAAAAATACATTGCGGAGAATGTAAAAGGGAAGTACGTACCTTTCGAGCCTGGTGAGACAGATGAGACTCTGGCTCCCGTAGCAGTAGGTCTGCGGGTGCTCGCCGATCGAAGTCGGTAAAGTGATAGAAGGTGGTAGGAGGCAAGATGTGCTCCTGAGGGTGGTACCTCTCAGGGTTGAAAGGCCGAATCCTCAGAGGCAATGACATGATGTCTGGCTCACCCTCGGCATGTGGAGAACCTCCGTCGTGATGAAAGTGATCCGCTATCCGAAGAAATCTGCAAAAATGAGCAAAAATGAGCGAAATGAGCCAAAATTGCAAAAAGTCAACAAAAGTCAACTCTCAAGAGAGGGAAAAGTCAACAAAAGTCAACTCTTGAGAAAATATGCCAAAGTTCGAGACAAACATACCTCAAGTGGTGAAAATGGAGAAAGAAGCTCCGAAATCAAATTTTAATCGGTTCAAAGGGAAGAAAATTGAAGTTTTCGTGAAACAACTTCGCGTGGGGCGTTGGAAAACACATATAAAGCGTAGATCTGAGGGAGAAAATGGTCTAGGAAGCAAGAGGAGCTGATTTCGGCCTTGGAGGTGTGATACAAAATGATTTGGAGCTATCCATTTGAAGTTACACTTATCCCATATTGTTATGCGCACCACTTGCATTGTTGTGCCCATTTCACTGGTATTATCATGCATCCATACTTTACTTACATCGTCACGCATGTTTCACTTGCATTGCTATCGGCGTCATACGTATCCGCAGTCGATATGGAGTTGAACATGTATTGTTAACTATGTTGTACCTGTTAAGTTTCCTTCTTTTGCAGGCACGATATTGTATGTACAATTCATTCGAGGCTGGTGCAACCAGATGATATTGTATGTACAGTTCATTTAAGGCTGGTGCGACCAGACGATATTGTATGTACGGTTCATTTGAAGCTGGTGCAACCAGACGAACCGAACGGTACTGTATTCTCCGTGTGAGACATAGCGAGAATTGTATAATTCTCTTACATCCTTTCTGCATTTGATGTAGTTTGGTCTGTATTCGCTTGCTTAAATTGTTGCATTTATTGTGTATATTTGTTGCATTACAGCTTTCTTTGCATGATCATAGGTTATGTCTGGCATTGTGCATGTCCTTTGTATTTTGCCCCTGCCTGCGGGCACATCTCTTTGATTATCTCGTCTGTTTGTCTAAGTCTTTGGTGTTGTCAAAAATGGGTCGTCTCTGGGCTTTGGCATTCACTCCCGTCACTTATGACTTTCGAGTTCTGTCAAAGAGGGGCAACCATAGACACCCCATTTTTGACCGACCTTAAGACTCAGACGTCATCGATTGAGCGCTCGGTGATTGCGCATGTTGTGCTCGTTTCGAGGTTTCGGAGTTCATGGCTGAGAGCTATACCTTCGGACCTCGGGACTCTTTGTACTTTGACTCGGTCTGTGGACTAAGTCTTATTTTCTCTTCCCGGAGGGAGGGAGAGGTCTTGTAGACCATCTCTCAGTGGTCTTAGACTACTTTTCCTGGTCGTAAGCCACTGTTCCCGTTTGGAGACTAGTTTTCGGTTTCCGGAGCCGTCGGCAGTGCGCCTCGATTCGGGACTGCTTAACATTCTCCGTTTGGCACGATTTTTGGAACACACCTTGTTTCCTCTGTCTAGAGGGACACTGTGGTCCGGGAGACCACTTTTGTAGTCATACACCACTTTTTGTGCTCAACAGCCAGTTTTCGAGGCCCCCAGCCGCGCTTCTTGCCTCCCGAACTCTCGTTTTGCATCCGTGTTGGTTCGTTCTTGGCACGAACCTTGTTTTCCTTGTTTGAAAGGTGGTACAAGGGTGGGAGACCAGCTTTCTCCATAGAAAGCACTTTTCTCCCCGCCAGCCGGTTTTCTGGTCGGGAAACTGGTTTTCTTGATCTTTGGGCCACATTTTCTGGTTTCCCACCCCACCTTGGGCTTGCTTTCAGTGTGGAGACCACTAATACCCTTGGCCGACCACTTTTTATCTGGGAGACCACTTGCCCTGGTCGGCCGACTAGGGAAAGTGGTCGGCCGACCACCTTTTCTGGTCGGCTGGTTTCCTCCTGTTTGGTCAGATTGTGTGGATGCCAGCTGTGCCAGCTGGAAGGCACAAACTGTATCCTCTATACACGTTTATGGAGGATTTGCGTCCAAGCTTTTAGCTTCAAACCTCTATAAGAGAGGCCCTCCCTCTCCTTTGCACAGGTTCAGAATTTTGTTGAAGGCAAAATACATATCTCTCTCCATATCTCTATATTTTGGCTCAAAGTGTGCATTGTTCTTGACCTATTGCACTACACCTCATAGCCATACACCTCCACCCTTGATCTAAGGTTCTTGGAGGGTATTTTCAGAGGTTGAAGTGTTGGTTTTGGTCCCAAAACTTGCTGGTTTTGCTGAGCTTCAAGGGTAACTCTTTTTTCCCTTTTTTTTTAAGCTTTATCTTGATCATTCTCTTAGCCATACTTGCATGCATATTTAGGCTTTGTTGTCAACTGAAAAAAGCTTCATATTTAAGTGTTTTTTATGTTTGTTTAAGGCTCTTTTGGTGTTGAGGGTCATCTACCCTCTTGCATGCTCTATTTAGCCTTGTTTTGTGCCATGCCATGAGACCTTTGTGTTGATCTTTGCTGGGCCTTTTAGCCACTAAAATCCAGCGGATTTTCAGTGGTTGGCATATGGTTTTGAGGGCCTAAATCAGAGAGGGGAGACCCTCTCTCTTTTTGCCTTGTTTGTTTGCATTTTTGGCCTTTCAAAGGGGCACATACTTTCATACTTCCAAGGCTTGGTTCAGGCCCTTTTTGGTGACTTTTGGGACCTGCCTAGACTTTGTCTATGGCTGGTTTGGTCATCTTGTGTTTGCCTCTTGCATGTGTAGAATAATCCCTTTCATGGCTTGTCAAAGTAGCACCTCATTCTTGCATGTATTGGTCATGTCTCAGTGGGTTTTTGGCCATCATTTGGCATGCCATGATTGCTTTTTTGGCTGGTTTGGTAGCCTCTCATATGCTTCATATGCTTGTAGTGTAAATCATGTTTATAGCTTGAATTGCATGATGTTTTGGCCCTCTATTCTAGCATATTTTGGCCATGATCCAAACTGATTTTGTTCATATTTTGGGCTGCCTTAGCTCTGTTCTGAGGCCTCTTGGTCGAATGATGCTTGCTATGCATGCTTGTAGTGCTTATGTGCTTATGTGGAGTGAATTACAGTTGTCCAATGTATTAGGACGCGAGTGAAATAGCTTCAACACATTTGTGAATGCGCTAATCCTTTGTTACCTTTATTAGGATGTCAGAACGAGGACATGGTGGTAGCCGTGGTAGGCTTAGAAAGCAGGGGATGCCGATACTAGATGAAATTCCGGTGCAGGAGGAGGGAGTTGGTCAGGCCAACGTGGTCGAGGTAGTAGGTTAGCAGGCCATGGGCGCATTAGCCCGCAAGATGGCAGGATCATTAAGGGGATCCATGGACATTCTCAAGGCTAAGAATCAAGTCCAGGCCCATGTAGCTGAAGCAGGGCTGCCTTTTCTGAAGAGAGTGTTCTTCCGGTCAAATCCAGATGAGTTTTTGAGTGACCCTAAGGAGCCACTGAAGGCTAATGAGTGGCTTGAACAGCTAGCGAAGACATTCGAGATGCTTGACATCGAGGATGATCAGTTGAAAGTGACTTTGGTGTCTTTCCAGTGAAAGGGGGATGCGGGGCAGTGGTGGAAGTATGCGCCGGGGCGCATTAGAGGGACTTGGGAGGCATTTGTTGACGCCTTTCAGAAGAAGTTTTTGCCTCCCACTGTGAGGGAGAAGTTGAGGGATCAGTTCTGTCAGCTCAAGCAGCTGAATACACTAGTGGCGGAGTTTGAGGCCACCATTTGTGAGCCATTGCATGAGTTTCATTTTTGTGCCTTTCAAGCCATCATCTTAGTTCACTTTTGCTCCTATTCTGGCCTACATAGGGTCTGTTTGGAGTTGGTTTGGCCATTTCAGCATTGCCTTGCATGCCTATAGTGTAATACACTTCACTAGTTTCGGTGCTTGAGCCATTCAACATGGATTGTGTGAGTTGTTTACATCATTTGGAGTCATTTTGTATGCCATTTCAGAGTTGGAACATGTGTCCTTGTACTCCATATTTCATCATTTTCAATGCGTTTGGAAAGTTGTGTTTTATGCCTTAGGCTTGGGGCCATTGGATTAGGCATGTTTGCATGAGTTTTGGAGCCTTGTTTTCATCATCTTTGGCCACTGATTTGGGTGTGGCTGAGGCCCATTCATTTTGGTTTACGTCCATTTTGCATCAAGTCTGCCATTGTAGTTCATAGCATTGAGTATGCCATGTTGTCGCATGATTGATCATTGCATTGTGCATGCCTTGTTCATCTCATTATGTATATTAGTTCCATGTGCATTGTGTATGCTAGTGTCATGAGCATTGTGCATGCCATGTAGCTTATAGCATTGTGTATGCTAGTTGCATGTTTGCATGTTATCCCTTGCATGTTTGCATCACTTAGTTGCATTGCATTAGGATTGCATGATAGAGTCGCATTTGTGCATGCCATGTTTGTTGCATTGTGTTTGGGATAGGAGTTAGTCCGAACTCGGGAAACGAGGGACGTCTCGTACTTAAAGTGATGAAACGTGCCTCGATTCTCGATCGCCGACATTCCTGACTACCCATGATGGAGTTGTTGGCTTTAGGTGCTTGTATGTGCATTCATTTCACATTGAGTCGTGCAATTCGGCTCCTCGGCCATCATGCATTGAAATGCATGATTGGTGGCTCGAGGGTTGAGGACTACACTTCATTGAGCTTATGCAATGATGGGGAGAGTGGTCGTGCACACATGTGTTGCAAATACTTTGCTGTGCCTCTCTCTTTCCCTTTGTTGCAGAAAACCAGAAACCAGGAGAGGAAACTAGTTGACCGACCAGATTTACTGGCAGGTCGACCACTTTTTTTGGTTTCCACCACAAAAGGTGGTCGGTAGTTGGTCTCCCATGCCTATAAGCTGGTTGGCAGCCTTCCCACAGATTCCCAGGGTGGAGTTTCATCTCTCCGGAGCTTTGTGCAAGTTTCTGAGATCAATTGCAAACAAAGGCGAGTTGCGGCGTCGCGAGGGATTTCCGAACAAGACAATTCAAGCATGCATACGTCCTTTGTCGTTCAAAGCAGAGCTAAGGCAGCCCACATTCATTTAGTTTGTATGCTCGTTTAGATTGCTTACTTAGTTAATGTTGTGTAATAATTAGCTGTAGCTTATTATTCATTTCGTTGTGTAATAACTAGCTTAATTAGATTAGCTTAGGTGAGCTAGTTGGTTTTGTATTATTTATTCGGACCCTCCTCCGAGAGGGCAATGTTGTAAATAAGTGTGCGTGTGTGTGATGCGTGTCTTCCAACCCCCATTTCTTTCTCCTTTTTATTTACTAGCTTACGATGGTTAGTTTTAGGGCATGTTTCAATTAGCATCCTTATGCTCGCATGTTCGCATTCATTCATCTATCTTGCATGCACCGGGCTCGGCGCATCATACTAACTGCATTGTATTTCAATTCCTGTTTGAATACATGTATCAAGTTGCATTTCACATGACATTTCAGAATAGCCGAGCCTATCTTAGTTGCATTTTGCATGTGTTGCATTAGGCATTCTTGACATAGCTAGGATCATGCATGATTACTAACTATCTTCTGTTTTGGCTTGGAGTACTCGGTAAGTGTTTATGCTTTAGCATCCTTGCATGTGTGTGAGTGACTGCCATGATGGCATGCTTGCCATGAGGCTAACTGCTTATGTGATATACCTGCCTGAATGCCTGTGGGTGAAGGTTGGATTATTTAAATTGGAACAATCCATCGATTGCGAGTTTTAGGCCCACTTGAGAGTGGCAAATCACCATGTTTTCTAAGCCCACTTGAGGGTGGCAAAATCCTTATTTTAGCCTACTTGCGAGTAGCAAACCGTTTTCAAAACGAATATGCAATGCTTTGTTCCAACTTAGGTAATCCAGTTTATACTTGTATGCTGTACGCATCACATAGTAATTCTAGGTTAATAACCGGAATAAGAGCACATGTGTTTTCAAAAACAAGATATCATGTTAGTAAAGGCCGATCTTTGATCGGGCGAGCGGGGGTGCTCATTGCATGACCTTCCCCTCTCGTACCCAAGTTCTCGAGCCGAGGCAACTTTGGTAATGATGGACACGTGGCCTTAGGCACGAGTCAGGGTTTCCTAAATTCCCCCAAAATAAAATATTTAGGTGGCGACTCTGTATCTGGCAAAGCAGTCAATGTTTGGCACTTCTTTCTAAAAATCAGTTCTTCAAAACGATTTGCCGGATTTGGACTCTTTGGTGATTTATCAATCTCATACTGCACTTTGCGAGATCAGATTAAGAACCATGACATTGTGTCCGAACTGTAGTAAGGCCAATGGACAAAACGGGATTTTCCTGGGACGTTCGGGCGCGTCTACAATGCCACGTTGCGTCATCAACATATGAGCTTCCTCGATGCCTACAGGGACTATCATCAAATTACAATGCACCCGGAAGACCAAGAAAAAACTGCGTTCCTCACCCCAAGGGGAACCTACTGCTATAAGGTTATGCTTTTTGGGCTGAAGAATGAAGGGGCAACTTACCAAAGACTAGTCACTGCCATGTTTAAGGAGCAACTCGGCCGAATGATGGAAGTGTACATTGACGATATGGTGGTCAAGTCTAAAGAAGAGCAGACTCACCTAGCTGATCTGAAAGAGACATTCGACATTTTACGCAAATACAAAATGAAGCTGAATGCTTCCAAGTGTGCATTTGGGATCGGTTCCGGCAAATTCCTGGGCTACATTGTCAATCACCACAGAATCGAAGCCAACCCGAGGCAAATCACAACAATTCTGGAACTCAGCTCTCCTTAATCGGTCAAGGAGGTCCAAAAGTTGATAGGAATGGCTGCTGCACTTAATAGGTTCATCAGTCGTTCCACTGATTGCTGCCGACAATTCTTTCATACCCTACGGTAGGGTAAAGCTTTTGAACTGACCTCTGAGTGTGAAGCCACTTTTAATGGTCTGAAGACCTACCTCCGATCAGTCCCACTCTTGACAACACCCTCGGCTGGCGATCCGCTTATTTTATATCTGGCAGTTTTCGATCGGGCCATCAGCGCTGTGCTATTAAAGGAAGAGCTTGGGGAGTAGTGGCCAGTTTATTATGTGAGCAAGGTAATGGTTGACATTGAAACACGTTATCTCCCATTGGAAAAACTCATCCTAGCCCTCGTCATGGCAGCAAGAAACTTGATGCATTACTTTCAGGGGCATACCATCGGGGTACTAAGTGACTACCCCCTCCGGACAGTACTCCGTAGTGCAGAAGCATCATGCCGCATTTCAAAGTGGGCTCTCGAACTCGGCCTGTACGATATTCAGTTTCTGCCTAGAACCTCAATCAAGGGGCAAGTCCTTGCCGACTTTGTGGCTGAATTCACTGGAGGCCTCGCCGACTATAACTCCAATCAGACTCAACCTAAGCTGAACTGGAGAATTTATGTTTGGGACATTTGGCAGTTGTATGGTGACGGATCATCCAACCAACGGGGAAGTGGGGCCTGAGTAATGATCATGGCTCCCGACGGAGCAATAATCGAGCAGGCTGTCAAACTCGGCTTCGAAGCATCGAACAATGAGGGCCGAATACGAAGCCCTGCTAACCGGCTTACGGAGCGCACATCTTTTGGGTGCTCAGCGTTTGCTTATATTTTGGGATTCAAAACTGGTGATCAATCAGCTAAAGGCGAAGTACGCGGCCAAAAATGACCGTATGACAGTCTACATGAAAATGGCAAACTCCTTGCTGGCATAATTTGACCATCATGAATTGAACCAAATAATCTGTGATCCGAACACACATGCAGACGCCCTGGCTTGCCTAGCCTCCACCATTAACTCAGAGATTAAACAGACAATTGAAGTGGGTTTCATCCCTAAGCCGAGCATTGGCCCTTCAGAGGAAGTCCAGGTCAATGTCATAGAGTCAGGACCGAGTTGGATGGACTCCATTGCTGCATTCTTATCTTCTAAACAGCTCCCGTCGGATAAGAAAGAAGCGCACAAGTTGCGAAACAAAGCCTTGTGATACTACTTGGATCCGCAGGGAAAGCTTTACAAAAAATCCCTTTCTGGTCCATACCTAGAATGCATTCATCTGGATTAAGTCGAGGAACTCCTAACTGAAATACATGAAGGTAGCTGTGGTGCCCATTCTGGCGGGCGCTCTTTGGCTCATCGAGCTGTGACACAGGGGTATTAGTGGCCGACAATGAGAGCCAATTCCAAATGTTACATGAAGAAATGTGAACAGTGCCAGAAGTTTTCTCCTTTAACCCATTTGCCTGCCGAAGAGTTGAGCTCTATAACCAGTCCTTGGCCATTCGCCCAATGAGGACTTGACATCGTCAGACCATCGCCTCACGCCCCAGGCAACAAGCGATTTTTTATTGTTGCGACAGATTATTTCCTTAAATGGGTCAAAGCGGAGGCACTAACGCATATTTGAGATACCGATGTAAAGCGTTTTGTATGGAAGAATATCATAACACGATTCGGCATTCCAAGAGCACTTTTTTCAGACAACGGCATCTAGTTTGATTGCGGCGTCTACCAAGAATTGTGCAGCAAGTATGGTATTCAGCCTTAGTTCTCCACCCTGGCGTATCCACAGAGCAATGGTCAAGCTGAAGCCTCCAATAAAGCCATTTTGGACGGCATCAAGAAACGGCTGGAGAAAGCTAAAGGAAAATGGGCTGAAGAGCTCCCCAGTGTACTGTGGGCTCATCGCACTACACCAAGGCGATCAACTAGAGAAACACCATTTGCCCTGTGCTTTGGGACTCAGGCAATTATCCCACTGGAGATTGGCCTACCCACTCTGAAAATAAAGGTCTTTGACTTGGGCCGTAACGACATGATGTTAGCTTTGGACCTAACTCTGATTGAAGAACAGCGAGACCGAGCCCTCGCATTTATGGCACGGTGTCAGCAGCAACTCGCTAAGTCATACAATCAATGTGTGCATCATCGACGTTATACACCCGGAGAACTGGTTTTGAAGAAAGTTCTTCTCGCTACTAAGAACCCCGCCAATGGAAAGCTAGGTCCCAATTGGGACGACCCCTATTAGATTGAATCAATTGCCGGCACAGGGGCATATCGGCTCAAAGATGTCTAGGAGGAGTTTGCCACGCCCTTGGAATTCCATGCATTTGCGTAAATTCTATCATTAACCCGACTTGTAAGGCACGATACTTGTTTTGAATGTTCACCGTGTACAAATTTCACTTTTGCAATACAAAGTCTCTTATTTCCTCACTGAAATTCAACTCGTTAAAACAAGTCTTCCCGATTAAGCCTCCAGATTTGGAGCGCCCTTCGTGGATATCACGATTGGCCAAGATTTAAGTCTCCAAATTTGGAGCCTCATCAGTGCATGACACTTTTGGGCCGACTAAGCCTTCGGATTCGGAGCGCCCTTCGTGGATATCACGATTGGCCAAGATAAGTCTTCGAATTCGGAGCCCCATCAGTGCATGACACTCTTAGGCCGATTAAGCCTCCGGATTCGGAGTGCCCTTCGTGGATATCACGATTGGCCAAGATTTAAGTCTCCGAATTTGGAGCCCCAGCAGTGCATGACACTCTTGGGCCGACATTAGTGCATGACACTCTTGGGCCGACATCAGTGCATGACACTCTTGGGCCAATTAAGCCTCCGAATTCGGAGCGCCCTTCGTGGATATCACGATTGGCCAATATCTAAGTCTCCGAATTTGGAGCCCCATCAGTGCATGACACTCTTAGGCCGATTAAGCCTTCGGATTCGGAGCGCCTTTTGTGGATATCACGATTGGCCAAGATAAGTCTCCGAATTCGGAGCCCCATCAGTGCATGACACTTTTGGGCCGATTAAGCCTCCGGATTCGAAGCGCCCTTCGTGGATATCACGATTGGCCAAGATTCAAGTCTCCGAATTCGGAGCCCCATCAGTGCATGACACTTTTGGGCCGACTAAGCCTCTGAATTTGGAGTGTCCTTCGTGGATATCACGATTGGCCAAGATTTAAGTCTCAGAATTCGGAGCGCCATCAGTGCATGACACTTTTGGGACGGTTAAGCCTCGGGATTTGGAGCGCCCTTCGTTAGTGGACACTTTTGGGCCGACTAAGTGTCTGGATTCGGAGCGTCCTTCGTAGATATCACGATTGGCCAGGCCAAGTCTCTGAATTCGGAGCCCCATCAGTGCATGACACTTTTGGACTGATTAAGCCTCCGGATTCGGAGCGCCTTCGTAGGTTTCACGACTGGCGTAGATAAAAGTCGTGGATTCGACGCGCTTCTGGTTAATATTACGATTAAAAAGCAGACGTAGTCGGCGAAATTTGAAACATGCAAGCATTGAAAACGAAATGTTTCATTACATCAACCGACTGGCTCAAAATGTATAAATCGAAACATGCAAATATTTAAAATCGTGTTTTATTAAATTAACCAATAAATACATAATTTGCTCCCAATCTGTGTTGGGAGTATTTACAATATCTAGTCTAAATCGGCATCTCCCTCATCATCAGTCTTCTCAACTTCGAAGGCCGAGAAGGGAAATTGATGACTGTGATATAGCGGCGATGCCGAATCAACGCCTGCTGCCCGGAGAGCGTCCGAGGCCTGTAGTGCCTTAATCCACCCGTGCTTGAATCCACGATTCTCACATCGGCAGACCTCATCGACGAGTTTTTCCTTGGTCTTGTCTATCCCGACCTTTTGGCCGTTGTGGAAGCCTTTTTCATAAGCCCTGGCCTTGGTAATCTCAATTGTAAACATGCTAGCCGTATCTCAATCAGCAATCGCATGACTTATTAGTCGTCGAGTCACCCTCTCCTCCACCATCGGGCTCGATTTGCTGGTCGATTGAGCCTCGGCAGCCTTGACTTCTCTTAGCTCGCGCTCAGCCTTCTCCGCACGAGCTTCTAAGCTTTGAATGCGTTCGTCTCTCTGCCCTACATCCAGCCGTGCGGCATGTAGACGCATGCTGATTTCATAGGCGGTGTACAGCCCCTTCACCGCCACATGGATGCCCTCCCAAAATACTTTGAAATCCTATTGACCGACCATCGACTGCTGGACTTCCGGTGGAAAAATCTATCGAGCGAACTCAATCGCCACATTTGGGTCATGAATGATTGAATCCACCTCCGTCATCGGTTTGTTCCCCACAAAGACCGCAAAACTCAATAGGTGCGGTCGCGACCGGTTCTCCTTCTTGCGGTTGAGGGATTTGCCTCGTTTTGCTTTTCCTTCGGGTGACTCGCCGATAACATCTCTTCCGCTCTCTCATCACCCTACTGCTCGTGTGCATAGGCTCGCCACTTCGATTCATCTCTGCGTCCAGTTCACCTAATGTCCTCCCCTCTCCTCTGCTATTGAAGAATAGTCTATTTGACATTCGCACTTGTCTAACCTTCCTCAACAGACTGGGCTAGGATATTGAATTTGAGCACACTAATGGGACTTACGCGCACGAAGCACTGACCCCATTTATTCCTTACAGGTGCAGCACCCCCAAGGCGATCTCATTAATGATAAACTTCAAAAGCCTCACAGCATAAACTAAGATCATCTTCCTTTCAATTCATGCTGGGCAAGGGCAGATTCATTAATCCATTTGGCTTAACTATCAGAGCTCAGCCGAAATATTATGCCCCAGCAAATCCCTGAACCGCCGTTTTTAGGCTGACTGGTTCAGTAACCTGTTGGGGCATGGGTAGATTCATTAATCCATTCAGCTTAACTATCAGAGCTCAGCCAAATTACCATTGTCCCCCAACAAATCCCCGAACCGCCGTTTTTAGGCTAACTGGTTCTGTAACCTGTTGGGGCAAGGGCAGATTAATTAATCCATTCGGCTTAACTATCAGAGCTCAGTTAAATTACCATTGTGCCCCATCAAGTCCCTTAACTGCCATTTTTAGGCTGACTAGTTCAGTATCCTACAAGGGCAAGGGCATTTGGCTTAACTATCATAGCTCAGCCAAATTACCATTGTGCCCCAGCAAATCTCTGAACCGCTATTTTTTGGTTGACTGGTTCATCAACTTGCTGGGCCAAGGGCATTTTCACTAACATATTCGGCCAAGTTGCAGCACTTCACAATTATGTTTAATTCGGTAGCTTGTCCCATTCATTTCTTGATTTTACATCTCACTTAGCTGCTAACAAGCACATAAACTGAGCACAAATAGCAAAAATAATTTTCATTCGTAAATTGAGCACAATTACAATTCATTTTACAAATGAAAACTACCCTACATCAGCTTCTCACAACAATGAATAACCAAAAACCTAATACATTTAGCAAAACCTACGACACCTACTACCAAAGACAAAATGGAAAATATTCAACTGTCTTCAGGGTCAGACTCCAGTGGCTCAGCATCTACCTACTCGTACGGAATCGGTTGTTCTGATAATATGTTAGCAGCAGCCAAGGCTTTGAGCCAACCGTGTTTAAACCCCCTATTTTCAAATTTTGAGACTTCTTCTATGTAGTCCGCCAGGGCCGCATCCTTGCCAGCCTTGAACGACTCGAAAAGCACAGACTCGACGTTTGCCTTCGCCCAATTTGTCTCTTCCAGGTCGGCCTCCAGCTTGGCAATCATCTCGTTAGCCAATCTAAGTGCCTCTTTATTCGTTTTCGCCTTTTCCTTAGTGGCCACTTTCAGTTCGTCAGCAGTCTTGGCCTTATTTGCTTCGGCATCGACGCTAGCTCTCTCTGCCGCCACTTTTGCGGCCTCAGACTTGGCTCGGAGAGAAGCCTCAGCTGTCTTTCCCTTCTTGATTTCCAACTCGGCTGAAAGAAAGCCGATCTGTTCGATAGCGTCATGTTGGCGACGTCCAATCTCAGCTATCCTCCCCGCTGCCTGCAAAACAAAGGATTAGTAGGCTAATATAGAAACTCTTTTGGTTAGCCTTGCAAAACTATAAAGGATCACGTACCAATATCGCCTAGTGAGCGGCCAACACGATGGCCAGAAGATCGGCCTTTGCCCTAAAAGTTGCTCTCTATGCCGGCGTAGAAATTGAGGAAGCCAGGCTCAAAGCCATAGCTGGATCTCTTATAGCCGATGCATGGGAGCCAATCGACATGTTTTTTTATCCTTGGTTGCACTATGAATGGCACAACCAAGTCCGTTTGTTCCAAGCGTGGCCGTTTGTCCACTGGGTCTTCTGAACAAGCAGCTTCGTGTTGGGCCGAGCGTTTTTTGCCCATGTGCTCTATCACTTGACTCTCTTGTTTTTCGACAATAGGATCTTTTTTGGCCACTTCATTCTGGACCACCTCTTTAATGGGAACAGGTGGAGGAGTTTCTTCCCTAACGACAGGTGGAGGGGGTGGAGGTTGGTTTCGCTTGGCTTTAGCCCTTTTTTGGACAGCCATCCTCTCGGCGTTTTTTCATTTAGCCAATTGGCTGAGAGATTCGCCAGCCATGTTATCAGGGTAGGAGCCGGGTAAGTCCCCTAAATTTGTAAAAATGTCTTCGAAGGAGACGTCCTCTTGGGTTGAGGTGAACGGAGGGTCAGACAAATTGAGTTTGGCTTTCTCAAAGGCCAACTTTAAAGCCTCGTCTACCTCGGCTTCAGACTAGCTTGACTCCTCAACGACCTCTTCAGCTAGTTTTACCTGCTCCGAATCAGATGTTTCCAAACCAACTTGCCTCAAGTTTTTGAAGTTGGTTAAGATAAGGGCCGTAAGATACTCTTCACCCCTCGGAACTAGAATGTTGTCTGCCGCCGAGAACGTCGTATACGTCGGCTCATATCGGTGAAGAATGTGGGTCGCCCTCCCTTGTCTCTAAAGGCTTGGATGGCCGAAGTATTGGAGCACGACTTTGATTTCCGCAAGAACGGAGTCGTCGGTTGAAACCAAAATTTTCTTCAAATCATTTCTTGTACAAGTGAAATCATAAGGCCACGAAAATAAAGCCGAACACATGTAAGGAAAATAAGCGCAGAGCTATATGGCCACCTGGTTCGCCTCTCCGTATGTGAATTGGATCTAAGCGGTCTTTGCCTTCACCGAATTCCCAGTTACCTTGGACAACGACCATGACATCAACTACCCGCTTAGCAGAGCTGGAAAGCATGGTCACTAGATGATGGTCGGTGTCCTTGGCCCTGAGGAATTAGCATCCATGTTGGCCAGAAGACTTGGCCAAGGCATAACAATGCCGAACAGCAGGTATGCCAAGATTGATCCTAAGGCGACGGTTTAACTCTATAATCTCCATTATGATTCGGAAGAAATTTACATTAGGTTGTGAAGGAATTAGACCCCAATGGCGAAGGATGGCCCCAAGGAATGGGTGAAGGGGGAAACGGACCCCGCCCTTAGCAATTGATAAGAGAGGGAAGACGATTGTGCTTTGATCCTCCCTCTTCATATCAAGGGTGCTGTCTATCACAAGCGACAGATGGATGTCGTCGGGGATGGAAAAATGGCGTCAAAAGCCAGAGACTTGATCCGCAGAAAGGAGGTCTTCCAAATGCTTTGCCATTTTCGTCAGTCTATGGCGTACGTAAAATTGAAAACAAACAAGGAAATGAGATTTGAAATAAAGAGGAAGAGAACTTACAAGAGACGGAGAAGACAATGAAGAATGGACAGAGGTTGCAGAGGTGTATCGGAAGGCTGACCAAGAGCTTCAAGTATTCAAAACAATATACACGCATCCGAAAAGACAACTAAATTTTAAATCATAATAATAAATGAAAGAAGTGTACGAAGGGGCAGAAAGTTGTAATGATGACCAAAAAGCACGTGCGTTCTGACACTCGCGTTGGAATGAGGTTAATCGCCGAATTTCAGCTTTGACTTTTCAAGTTCAAAACCAAACACGCCACCCAACTGTTGTTAGTGGAGTGTTTGGGGGGCAATTGTGGTAGCCGAGTATTAGGGGATGTGAAGAGGCCGAATAGTATTCTTAGAGAATCGAGATGTATACATTGCATTCAGCCTAGTCGTATATAAATTCAGGGGGATCCTAATCGGCCATAGAACCAGTTGAGCAAGGAGTCGAGTAAAGGTTGGTCAGCAACAGAAGGAGCCGAATGAATAACCTCACGGTGGACTAAAGGTAGGCCCAACTTTGAGGCCCAGAGGGAAATATAAATAGAGGAACATTAACCTAAGAGATGGATGTGAGAACAAGTAAGCTTAATTTAAGACATAAGCAACCAAGAGAGTAGATACCGACTTATTCGTCGGAGTACTAATTCTGGCATCCTTGGCCGGAGTGTTCATTCTTTTTCAGGTGGCTAGTTTAGGATCACAAGCACCCTCCAGGACTCGAAGAGTATTTCCGAATCACTTTTCCACAATATGTGTGATTATATGTGTGCTTATGTGCTTGATGTGAAATTACATGTTTAAATGTGTGAATGACATGCTTATGAGCTTGTATCTATCGGTTATAAGAAAATCTGTTGAAATTACAACCTTTGGGCTAGAAATTGAAAGCCTTAGAGGGATGACAAACCGAAATCAACTTTACAGTTATGATTAGTATGATTTTTAGGACATAAATAAAGTTTTGTAAAAATTTGATTCGTAATGAATTAATTAGGCTTATTTAAGCTAAACTCTTAATTAAGCCTAACTTAGACTCAATAAGCTTAAGTCTTAGTGAGATATAGGATATATACTTGAGCCTTATGTAAGAGACTTAGACAAAAACACAAAATATCTCCTAGGGGAGCTTCTAGAGGAAGAAAAGAGCGAGAGAGAGGGAGAGAGAGAGAGAGAGCAAAGGAGAACTCAACCTAAAGCTTGGAGATTGAAGAAATTGAAAGGGGATTCAAGGAATATAGCTCAAGGTAAGTGTAAATCAACTAGAAAACCTTAATCTTTCTTCAATTGGTTAAAATCAAGACTTAAGATGAAGCTTTGACACTCATGGAAGTTAGGGTTTATAAGTTATGATCTTGATTGAACACATCTCATGAAAATGAACATGTAATCCCTGGATTTGTTTAATTAAAGGGTTGATTCTTGTATTTTGAGTTTGTCTTGAGTTGGATTGAGAGAAATTACCTTCTAATTTCTAGTCTTTGCATGCTTTCAACTCATGTAAGCTTATACAAGTATATTTAATATGAAAAGATGAAGGAAATTAAGGAAATATGGAAATTTGGGTTCTACATGTCAAAATAAAGTAAGTTATGATTTAATTAAGCTTGAGTTTCATGCTTATTATGTTCATATATCATATTTTTGAAGTAAAATTGTTTGAATAGAGCCTTAGAAATGCATTGGAGAAGCATGAACTTGATGGATTTTCGGACTACACAAATAGAGCCAGAACCGCACGTGCGGGGCTCACAGCCGCATGTACGGGGCACAATCGCACGTGTGGAAACCAGAGCAAGTGAAGCCGAACATTCTGAAATAAATGCACGTACGGGCCGTACATGTGGCACCTTTCCACACGTGCGGTGGGGGTCTTCCGCACGTGCGGGAAACAGGGAGAAAGACTATTGCATTTTGTTCATCTTTTTGACCCTCTAAATCTGTTAATGAGTGTATTTAATCCCTCCAAAATGCTTAAAGATGGATAGAAATTGAATGAAATGGAAAAATGAGTAAAGAGAAGAAGCTAAGAAAAGAATGAATTGCTTATCAATTTGTATATGTTTAATGTGTAGGTCACTCATCGGAAAGGACCATTGCACGACCAAACCACTGTGAGTAATAGTAGTGTAACAATATGTTATGCTTACATATTTTGAGATGCTTTATACAAGCTATGTTTTATTTGAGATGATTGAGCATTTGATTGCAATGGCATATGAAATGGACCCAAGGTCATTCTGTTTTCGTTATGTATAATGGGCCTGAGGCCGTTATGTCTAATATGGATTACTTGGCCCTAAGGCTGAGGGAGATGGAGACATGTCGATGTTCCATCTACCCTATGATGTTCAGAATATCTGTTGACATGTTAGGCTTGAGGCCGTTCCATATTATGTTGGGCCTAAGGCCGTTCTGTCTTATGTGGGCTCAAGGCTGTTCTGGAATGTGATTATGAATAAGACATGTATATGTTTTATATATAGTCTTCAAGACATTGACGTAGCGGAATAAATCACATGAGACTAGATATCGTTCTAATAGACAAGAATTCTTAAATCCACAAGAACACCCTTGAATCCACAAGGAAGATAGAAGAAAAGCTCTTTAAACTATTATTGAATGAATGAATCAATTACATATGCTTGTAGGCTTATTTATAATAAACTAAACCTAATACTTGTAGGAAAAGTAATTCTAAAATAAACTAGGAAACTTAAATTAACACAAATTAAGAAACCTAAGAGAATAGGAAACTAGGAAACCTAAGAGACTAAAATTCTAAACTATTTAAAATTCTAGTCAAAATCTAATTCTAAATAATAAAATTAAGAAATATAAAAATTATAGAATTTTGTTCTACATCTTTCTTGCCTTTTGTCGGTCCAATTGTTCCAAGAAGTCTTCGGCTACTTGTTCTACATCAGTCCCTTCTTCTTCGAGAGAACTCGACCTTGAGTTCGATTCTAGATAGAGGGGTTCTTCAGCATGATATTCATATAAATCAACTACATAAAAAGTCTTGGAAATCTTCATGTCGTCTGGTAGCTCAATCACAAAAGCATTGTCATTGATTTTCTTCAACACCCTATATGGACCATACTTGTGAGGCTTTAATTTGTTGTATGTGTCGACTGGAAATCTGTCTTTGCGTAAAAACACCATTACTGAATCTTTTTCCTTAAACAGTTTAGAGCGCCGATGGTTGTCTGTGGCTGCCTTATATTTGGTATTTGTTTCCTCCAGCTTCTGTCGTACTTCTTCTTATATTGCTTTGGGCTTGTTTGGCCATGGTTTCGGTAGCAGTACTCACTCCTGGACCTCGAGGCAAACGGAGCAAATCAACTGCATGTTTTGGAGGTGTGACATACACCAGAGAGAATGGTGACTTTCCTGTGGCATTGTGAACTGCGCTATTATATGTGAATTCTGCTTGAGGCAAAAGAAGATCCCACTGCTTTGGTTTGTTTCCACAAATGCTGCGAACCAAATTGCCCATAGTCCTATTAGTCACCTCTGTTTGACCATCTGTTTGAGGATGCACGGTTAAACTACGATTCAAGGCTGTGTTAAATATCTTCCACAAAGTCACTCAGAAGTGGCTAAGGAACTTGACATCATGATCTGAGGTAATGGATTGAGGGACTGCATGCAAACGAACTACTTCTCGAAAGAATAATCGAGCCACATGAGAGGCGTTTGAAGTCTTTTGACAAGGAATAAAATGCACCATATTTGAAAACTGTCAACCACTACGAACACAAAATCAACTCGACGTTGGGTACGAGGGAGTCCTAACATAAAGTCCATCGACAAGTCTTCCCAAATGCTGTTAGGAACAGGTAGAGGCATATAGAGGCCAGTATTCTAAGACTGCCCTTTAGATAGTTGACAAATGTAGCACTTCCTCACAAAATTGCCAATATCTCGCTTCAACTGAGGCCATAAATATCATTCTTCCATATGTGCGATAGTCTTGTCCCTGCCCAAATGTCCACTTAAGCCACTACCATGGAGATCACGAATTAGTTTCTCTCGCAAAGAGGTACAGGGAATGCATAAGCGATTTCCTTGAAATAGATAGGCATCAGTGATGTGCAAATCAGTGACTGGTTGCCTTTGAATGCACTTTGCCCATATCTCCCTGAAGTCATCATCATTAGGATAAAGTTCTTTCAGGAACTCAAAGCCCACAATCTCATGTGTCAACGTGACTAATAAACTAGCCCGTCGACTGAAGGCATCCGCGACTCAATTCAAAATCCCTGATTTGTGGCGAATAGCAAAAGGAAATTTCTAAAGGAAAGTAGACCATCTTACATGCATGTTGTAGACACGCCCCGGGTGAGGGCCTCCGTGCTACAGTTCGGACTCGATTGTCACGGTTCTTAATCTGAACCAAAGAGTCCAAATCCGGCAAATCATTTTGAGAAAACAAATTTTTAGAAAAGAAGTGCCAAACATGGACTACTTTGCCAGATACAGAGTCGCCACCTAAATATTTTTTTAATGGGGGAATTTAGGAAACCTTGACTCGTTTGCCTAAGGCCACGTGTCCGTCATCACCAAAGTTGCCTTGGCTCGGGAACTTGGGTACAATTGGGGAAGGTCAGCTATGAGCACTCCCTCTCGCCCGATCCGAAGATCGGCCTCTACTAACCATGATATCTAGTTTTGAAAACTTTATGTGTTCTTATTCCGATTAATTAGCCTAGATTTACTATGTGATGCACACAACACAAAAGTATAGACTAGATCATCTAATTTGGAACAAAGCATTGCATATCCGCTTGTTTGGAAAACGCTTTGAGATTTGCTACTCGCAAGTAGGCTAAAACACGGATTTCAACGAGTTGTCCCAACTCAAACAATCCAACCTTCACCCATAGGCATTTAGGCAGTTTAATCAAATAAGCATCTAGCCGCATGGTAAGAATGTTAACATTCACACTCATGCGAGATGCTAAAGCATAAATACTTACATCGTACTCTGAGCCAAATCAAAAAACGTGTTAGTAATCATGCATGATCCAACTCCGTGCTAAGTGGCTAATGCAACACATACAAAATGTCACTAGAATAGGCTCGGCTAATCCTAGGATGGTATGTGGAATGCACAGATAGCATATGTTCAAGTTAGATTTGAAATACTATGCAGTTAGCATGATGCGCCGAGCCCGGTGCATGCAATACTGATGAATGATGCACGCATGCATAGCATAAGGTATGCTAAAGTAAGTATGCCCTAATACTAACCATCAAAAGCAGGTATGTAAAAGGGAGAAAGAAGTGGGGGTTGGAAGACATGCACACACGCACCCACACTTATTACAAATTTGCCCTCGCTTGGAGGGACCGAAAGAATAATACAATTAATTAACCTACAAGCTAATTAAAATATTACAAACAATTAACTAGTTAAGCAAATTAACTAAGTTAATTAAAACAGTAAACAGCCTTGGGAAGAGGGCCCGATGCAATGCGCGCTCGGCTCCGCTCGAAAGCCATTGCCATGCACAAGATGCCTCTGCTTTGACTGTTGTCCTCCTCTGAAGACTGCACAAGTCCCAGGATATGCTCTCTGCACACTGTGGAACACCACCGGCTAGAAAGAATGGCCACCGGCCAAGGGGAATGGTCACCGGCCACTGATTAAGCTATCGGCCATTGATGGATGGCCGGTTGGCACTGGAGTTGGCCGGCCGGCCAAATCTTCCTGCAGAATCTGTTTTTGACAGCAGTAGAGGGCAAAACATAGCATTGCAATGCATTTCAAGCAATGTATGCACCAACCACACTCCTTATCATGTTTGTGACTCAAAGGGGGATGGGCCTCGATTTTCGGACCACCAATCGCGCATTTCAATGCGTGATGGCCCAAGGAGCCAAGTATGCATTTGATTTCAAATGGAATACAATGCACATAATCAAACAAAGGGGCTTTCAACCTCTATCATAGTTTGATCAAGAGGTGAAAGATGCATGTAATGCAATGCCACCTAAGTATGTTAACTAGGCGTGCAACATGAGCATATGGGAAGCATGTAAGGCATATAACAAGCATGCAAGTTAAATGAGCATATAAGGTACAATGCCAACATACAAACATGCAAAACATATGGCATGTTAAGCAACCAAAACAAAGAGGGCAATGCACGCCAAATGCAACACCATTTCAACATGCAACAACATGTCATAAGCCAAACATGCGACAACATGCTAAGGGAACTGAAAACTAGTCCAAGGCAGACCTAAACAATACTAAGGGTCCACCTAGATGGCATCTAAGTGGCCTAAACATGCAAGCATGCACAAAGGCCTAAATAAGGGGCATAAGACAACAACCTTTTAACATATTAAAAGGGCATCAAATGCAAGCATACAAGCATGCTAAGAGGACTAAAATAACATAACAAGTGGTTCCAAACCACTGAAATGATGCAAGGATGGCATGCTAGAGGGATCAATGCTTAAGGCATACAAGGGGGATTACATGGTAGCTATACAAAGCGAAACATGGATGGCCCAAACGACCAAAAACAGACCTCAAGCACATCAAAACATGCATATAAGCTTCACAAAGCTAAGTCAAAATCATGCTAAAACAAGGGCCAAAGTCTAAAGCATGTTAAGGCCAAAAAATGGCATTACAAGACATGTATGCAAGGTATGCAAGGTGTGTCTAAACCAACTAAAAATAGAGCTATATTATTACATAATAAGCACAAATAACAGCTAGGACATGACCAACATGAACCTAAATTAGATGCTCACTCATGAGGCAAAAATGGCCATTTTCAAGGACAATAAGGAGAGGGGGTGGCCCTCTCTTTCTTGGGACCACAAGGCACCATCCTCACCATTGAAATCCCTCAAGATTTCAGTGGTGAGGAGGCCCAAACACAATGGTCCCGGAGTTCACCAAAAATGCACAAAAATGGAGCCTAACAAGGCTTAAGAGGGGTCAAACAACCTCAAAGCTCAAAACACTCTTAAACAACTATTTAGAGAAATGAAAAACAAGACTTTTATATGTTATATGTAAAGCCTAAAAACAGTTGCAAGGTAGTCAAAAAAGCTATGCAAAAATGGGAAATAAAATGGGAAGAATGTTACCGTTGCAGACCTTCTTCACAAATGGTGGACCAGCAGCTTCTTTGAGCTCAAAACCACTCAAGAACACCAAGAACAGACCTCTGACCCCTCAACAACCAAGATAAGGTGTGATGGTGAGTGTTTGTGTGCAATACTAAGACTAAGCACACACAAATACACAAAGAGAGAGATATAGAGATAGGATATATGCAAACCCTAACCCTAGAACTCAAAGCTCTCTGAAAAATATTGTCTCCCCTAAAAGAGGGAGAAGAGGCCTCCTCTTATAGAAGACTGAATCTTGTAAAGCTTCCAAGGCAAGCTAACAAGAGAGAGATCCCTCCATACACGTGTATGGAGGGGAGCAAAGTGTATGCCAACTAGCATAAAAATATCTGGAAAAGCAGATGCACATTAGTCGGCCGACCAAAAATGTAATTTGACCAAAAAAGATGGCTGGCCAGCCATCTATAGTGCCGGCCGGCCAAACATTTGGCCAATGGCAACAAAACACAGCCGGTGGCCTCAAGCCATGGCCGGTGGAGTGTGGGGATGGCCCACAAGCCATTCTCTTCCCCTCCAAGGCAAAACACAAGTGTTTGGTACAAAACCAGACACAAAACAGTCGAGTCAAGAGATCCTGAGGCAAGGCGCGTAGCCGAGACCTCCGGGAACTCAAGACAAACACAAACAAGGATGATTACTGGGTGTTCAAGCAGTGACGTCCAAGTCTTGAGGACAGTAAAAAATGGGGTGTCTACAGTTGCCCCTCTTTGACAGAACTCGAAAGTCATAACAGTGACGTGAGTGACTGTCAAAGCTCAGAGACAACCCATTTTTGACAAGGCTGAAGACTTAGACAGACATGCAAGATAGACAAGATATGCGCCCGAAGGCAGGAGCAAAATGCAACTGACAATGCAAGAAGCCGAGCATAACTTATGATCATGCAAAGAAAGCTGTAACAAAGCATAACATGCGACAGTTTTAAGCAAGCAAACACAAATCCAACTACACTATAATGCAGAAAGGATGCAAGAGAATTATGCAATTCTCGATACGTCTCACTCGGAGGATACAATACTGCTCGGTTAAATGCAGTTGCACCAAATTTCAAATGAACCGTACATACAATATCGTGCCTGCAAAAGAAAGCAACTTAACAGGTACGATATCGTTAGCAACGTGCATAACATACAAAATGAATGCAAAATGATATGCAATATATACAAAACTATGTATAATAATGCAAAAGAAAATGCAATGCAATTGAATCATGATCCAATCATGAGCGGTTCAAAACCACACAAATGTCAAAAGGATGTTGGAGATGCAAAGTCTGTCTACCATAGAAAAGGTGCCGCAACCCTCAAACCAACATACCAGCGTGGAATAGGCGCGTACACATGCAGAACTATGAGTGATGTAAACGGACACAAGAACAAGTAATTGGGTGGAATGACATAAGTGGGGAAATGACCCGCTGAGGAAAGACCAATAATCTTAATGCTGGATGCAAAAATTACACTACAATGTAATATATACAATGGATATGGCATGCAGCCAAACCAAATCTTGCCTAGGAAAGGCATGGACACATACAAACTGCGTCTAACTGCGTCTAACATAGATACAATGCCGTCACCCTCAAACCAACATACCAGCGTGGAATAGATGCGTACACATAATATCATAACTGTGCTTTGACGTGAAAGATATGGGCACATACCAAACCAAGCTCAACATGGAAAGGCGCAAGCCATAAATAGAGGTGATGCAATGAATGCATGCAATCTTCAATGCAATATATACAATATGCACTAGAATGGGTAGGATACAATGGATAAGGCACGTGGGCCAAACCAAATCTTGCCTAGGAAAGGCATGTACACAAACGAACCGCGTCTAACACAGAAAAGGTGCTGCAACCCTCAAACTAACATACCAGCGTGGAATGGGCGCGTACATATGCAGAACTGTGCTTTAACGTGAAAAGTATAGGCACATACCAACCAAGCTTAACATGGAAAGGCGCAAGCCATTGATGGATGTGATGCAGTGGATGCATGCAAACTATAATGCAATATATACAATATGCACTGGAATGGGATATATACAGAAAAATGTATGACATATGCAATATTTACAATGCAATGCATGACATATGCATGTTTTTTTTTGAAATGCAAATGATGCATTTTTTTTGAAATGCATGTTGCATGGAATGCGCGACAACGCAAGTCGCTTGCAATGCATGATAATGCAAATGGACTGTGCGCGACAACGTGCGGCTGTTGAAATGCATGATAAACTGTGCACATCAATGCACCAAAGGTCTTGCACCTTCCGAGGATTTAAGGTCTCCTAGATCGTGCGTATTTAAGGTCTTGCCAGACCATGACGAAAATGCATAACAATGCGAATATGACATGCGCATGACAATGCGAGATGAGTGCGCGACAATGCGAATGAAATGACGCATAATTAGCGCGTGTTCACGACAGAGCATTGTAACGCAACGCATGTGGGGGAACTTTCGAATCTTGAAAGAGGTAAAAGGATACAAGAAGGATACACCTTGCACATATTCGAGTGCCACACACAGAAGATTGAGCTTCAGAAACGGAGGCAGGTTGAGCTTCGGAAATGCCATTTCTTGCACTATCTCGAGCAATGAATGCCCCAAACTATACATCTGACCCAAACAAGGTTGTAAGAGGCTCACCGGCCATAAGGGGAGGTCACCGGCCATCAAATCATTCCACCGGCCAAACATGCCTGATTCGGGGCAGTTTGGACTTTTGACCTTGGGTCTTTTAAAATAGGGTTTCAAACTCTATTCTTTTCACTTTGCTTGGCCGAAATTCCTTCCTCCCTCTCTCTAGAGCATTTTCCTCTCTTCCATCCTCGTTTTTCGTGTGTTTTCAACACTTTTTGGTCGTTTGATTCGTGAAGTTCTTCGCGTTTCGAACATTTTCATCCGAACAAAACTCCGTTTTGGTGCCTCCTTTTCGATTTCCGCCTCTTGGGGTTTGTTTCCCCCAAGTTTTTCTCGATCTTCATGTCTTTTCCACATTCTAGCTTTTCCGGCCATTTTCCGCCCTCTCGGGGTTGACTTTCCGTTGACTTTTCGCATTCTCACCCGGTCTTCTCTCTTCCGGTCATTTTCTCATCACTCTTGACATGGAAGACGATATTCCACGGGGCGGGACTCCCCCGGATCATGAGATGGATCCCGGGGCCGAGCTCCTCCCCTTGAGTGTCCGCCCGTTTGGCCTGGCGACCTACCGGCCGGCGATTCACATACTACCTCCCGACGGACTTCGCCAGTTCAGGAGTTTCGATAGGATGGTGGCTCTAGAGCTTCTTCTGCGCGAGCCGGCATCCCATTTGTCTTTTGGCGCTTCTGAGGTACAGTCTTTCCTCTTTATTATTTTCCGCAATGTAGAACATTTTAATTGCCATAGTTGATTCTGCTCTTTAACTGCTTAGCTCGGATACACCGATACACTGTATACTGTAGTTGACTGTGAACACACTTGTACTTGATATTTGTTTGAACTAAAAACGTGCACACACATACTGCATTTGCCCTGAGTCACTCAAACACACTGACACATCATACACTGTAATTCACTGCAAGCACACCAGCACCCGATATCTGTTTGAACTGAAAACGTTCACACACGCTGTATCTGTACTGAACCACCCAAACACACTGACACATCACATGTTGTAGTTCACTGTATGCACACCGGCACCCGGTATCTATTTGAATCTGAAAACGTGCACACACGCTATATTTGTACTGAACCACTCAAACATGCTGACACATCACATGTTGTAGTTCACTGTATGCACACCGGCACCCGGTATCTGTTTGAACTGAAAACATGCACACACGCTATATTTGTACTGAACCATTCAAACACGCTGACACATCACATATGGTAGTTCATCAGATGCACACCGCACCGACATTCTGCTTTGAATCAAAACGTGCACACACGCTATATTTGTACTGAACCACTCAAACACGCTGACACATCACATGTTGTAGTTCACTGTAAGCACACCGGCACCCGGTATCTATTTGAATCTGAAAACGTGCACACACACTATATTTGCATCAATTGACTGTTTTTCAAAACTGTACATTTCACATTGCTTCGCAACTGTTTTGTTTTTTAATACAAGGAGATTCCCATGCTGTCCAGGGGTATGGAAACATTGCCACTCGAGATTGGTACATGGAGCTGCCCGATGCGGTCCGACATATTGTGGATTAGGCTGGCTTCGGCGCATTCTGCAAGGGACTCTCGCGCCTCACTGCGAGTAGGCCTCTCCTTGCTGCTCTAGTGGAGAGGTGTTGGGACACCACCGACTCCTTCTACTTCTCTGCTACGGAAGACATGACGATGACTCCCTATGATTTCTCGATGCTCACCGGTATCGGGGTAGGGGGTGATCCGATCCCCTTTAATACCAACATGAATGAGTGGGAGGCCACTCAGATCTACTTGCTTGGCGAGGTGCCGCCTCTCGCGCGTCCCGGCTTCGTCAGGTACTCATGGTTCGAGGTCCAGTTCAGGGTTTAGCCATCCTTAGTTGAGGAGGCTCCGATGACCTAGGAGGCGGTGGAGTGATATGCGCGCGGCTTCCTTATGTTTCTGCTGGGGACAACCATTTTCGCCGATCGGGCAAACACCGTGCCCCTCTGCCTGCTGAGCGCTCTTGTGGATGTCACACAGATCTTGCACTAGGACTGGGGTGGCGCTGCCTTGGCCACTCTATATGGATACATGAGCTCAGCCTCCTGTTGCAGCGGACAGTTGCTCGGAGGCTACTGGCGGGCTTGGGAGGTACATTTTCTTTTTCTGTTGTACATTTCTGCTTTACATTTTCTGTACTTTGTACACCACACACACTGTGATCTACTTCATGTTGACTACATACTGCACACAAGGCACACATATACTCTACTTTTCACTGACTGTATACTGCACACGCTGTACACCCTCCACAATACACTGCACAATACACGGATCTGTGATTTCTGCTTTTGTTCTGTATTCTGCTCTATCTGATAAGCACACTGGTATTTGCTCTGCAGTTGTGGGTCTACGCCTACTTTCTGAGACTTGCGTCTGTGCCAGACGTGGAGACCCCTCTCGTCGTTCCGTTCTCTCGCCGCTTTGACGTGAGGTGCGTGCAGAGACCCCACGAGTCATTCATCTTCTTCCGCCGCTATTTCGACACCATCACCCCCGCAGAGGTATGTTTATCTTGCAGTTCATTTAAGCTTCGTTTCGCATTGTATTTTCAAATGACAGTAGATAACAAACTGTATTTCATTTTCAGATCACCTGGCAGCCCTGGGCTCTTTTGCCAGGGACGATGCGGGCGCGGTTTGTTGGCACTGAGGAGACCGCTCGCTTCAGGATCTTGCTAGAGGGCCCGGTCTGTCAGGCTTGGTACCTGGGTGAGCATTTCCTACGCCAGACCCTAGGTTTACCGGAGCAGATAGTCCCGGTTCACCCTCCTTAGCACATGAGGGAGATAGAGAGGTTTACTCCCGAGCAGATGACTGACTATACGATTGGCTGGAAGGCAGATGGTTTCAGGGGTGAGGGCGACTACGCAGAGTACGTCCGGACCTACATTATGCGGCCTCTGAGCGGTGGCTGTCGAGTTGAGCGAGAGAGGCCCGTGGCGCCGGCAGTTAGGGCAGGAGCAGGGGCAAGGACATCGAGGACAGCTCGACTCCGTGGCAGGAGTGGAGCTCGGAGGGGACGGGGGGCTAGTTGGCCAGCACTGCCCACTTTGATGACATGTTGAGGACAGGGTGGGGCGACTTACCAGATTCCCATTGCTCCCCCTCCGGCTGATCATGGGTTAGTCGGGTTCTACGACTTACCTCCGGTATGTACTACTTCATCTTGCATCTTGCATTGTCATTTCATTTCAGTTTATTGATATTCCGCAGAATACTGATGTATCTAACCCTTTTGCAGGCCTCTTCCGAGTACACCCACCAGTCCCTGGAGCTGACCGCCTCTATGATGGGGATGTTCCAGTGGAGCCTTGATCTTCTAGCCATCTATTGCATTCCGGTATGTTCTTCTGGCCACGGTCTCGAACCATGCATAAACTACTTCATATACTCACGCGCAAGATAACACCGATACATCGCCTCACTAAGATTCGATACACCGCAATTTCACAGATCGTTTCTCATCATTACTCACGGCATTCATACACTGCACTCAAACACTGTATTCTATACCGATACTCTGCTCACAGTATTCACGCACTGTACTCATACACTACATTCTGTACTGATAGTCTGCTCATGGTATTCACACACTGTACTCATACACTGCATTTTGTATTGATACTCTGCTTATAGTATACTGATGCATTTGCCTTTTGTACTTTTCAGCATCCCTTCCAGATTCCTACTGTGGGAGGTGCTCCGGCCGGACCTTACATTTCCACCCGAGATGGCACAGTATACCCCCGTACCAAAGCGGGGCATACCCATGTAGGGAGTAGTTCACGGGCTCCAGTCCCTGATGATGATGATGAGGAGTCCGAGGCTGAGGCAGAGGCGGAGAGAGAGCCGTCCGAGGAGGAGACCGGAGATGGCTCGGGCTCAGACTCAGATGACGACGCTGATGATGATACTCCTGGACCTTCGTCCAGGAAGAGGACGACGACGGACCCCTAGACCTGAGGCCTTTTGACATTGATCTAGATTTTTACTGTCTTTTTTCATTTTTGTACTTTTTCTTTTTGCTGGTAGCTAGAGTACCTTGTACTGCCGCAGGCAGGTTTTTGTTTCCAAAACTATGTACTTGAAAAAGATAATGGAATGAAACAAATTTTTTGTCTAAAAAAGTGTTACATTTGTACATTTTTATACATTGCATCGCATCGCATCATATTACACCTCAATGTAAATGAAATTGATCTTTTGTCTTGAAAATTGAACACTTACATAGTAATAACCAGATAACGAACCAGTCAACAACAAAATAACTCAAGCAACCCACTGCCCCATTCTGAACACACAGCCCATACTCTGCTGAGGATTAATCTGCATACAACCCATAACACAGCATTTGGTTCATTCTGCACACGGCAAACCCTAGACAAACAGTCCAATATGACAAGATAGAATACGAAGGTGGAACCGGCTGAAGTTGAAGCACACTCAGATGCCCCAAATTTTCCCTTTTCTTCTTTTGCTTCGCATAAATGTAGAGAATGGCACAACACTCTGAGCACAAACAATTTTTGAAAATAAAGAAGGGTTTTCAACTGGGGTATCGAGCCTACAACTGAACGCAGCGAGAACGACTCGTACAAAAGGTACACGACCTAACCACAATGAGACATGCTCGAAAAATACTCAAAACAAAAGTTGAGGTAAACAAAACAAAAGACATGACACACGGACGTGCTATAAAAATGAGAGACTTCAAATCACGAGGAGCCAATTCCTCCGGGTATTATTTTCCACCCTTCCTCATTTGTGATTCTCACATCGCTCGGCCCTCAGACTCGGTTTTTCTCTCAAAACCCTTTTGCTCACTTTTCTCTTATCGCACATCTTTCTATTCTTTATTCTCTCATTTTTCATCCCTTCCCAGGTGTGGTTAGTTGATGAACAAGAGGTTGCGGGTTCACGCCCAACACCGTTAGCTCGCGGCTATTTCTTCTAGTGACGTCTAGTCGATGTTCCGGATAAAGGAGTGGAGTATCTTGACCCATCCCAATCCGTGCTTTGCACTTGATTTGATACCTTATCACTTGGAGGTTGTTGAGAGCTTTCAGCCCTTTACTGACAGCTTTAGTTGTACCTTCTTCTGGCGAATAGAGTGCCCTTCTAGCAAGTATGACAACTACGGGGGAAAGACAGAACGCCTGACTCAACTGTACCCCTAGTTCATCACTTTGACCATTTTTTGTTCGTTTTGGTTTTCTACTAAAACAAATTTGACCATGGCGAGAGTTAGATTAACATGCTTGTTCGATTGTTGATTTGAAAATCATGCAAGTCAGGCTATAAGCACTGAAAATTTTCCCTTTTGGGTCCAAAAAAAGGTCCAAATTTGGCAAATGAAATAGTTTTCGAGAAAATAGTCAACCTCAGTAAAAATTTTCAAAAAACTATTTTTTTAGCAAACGGCCACCGCTCAACGAGCGTAGAACTTACTCTTGAGATGCGCAACCTCGGATCGGAGGCAATGGAAAATTGCCCCTTGCTTGAAAGAGCTACATGGCAACGGAAAGTTGCCCCTGGTTTGAACGGCGACTCGTGGCAACTTACGGCAACGGAAAGTTGCACCTTGTTTGGAGAATGCCGCAGCATTTCGTAAGCAGTCTTCATTAGTGATGATCACAACTGAACTCCCAGATATAGAGAAGACGAGGACGGCCAGAACCAATATATGGACACAGTCACTTTGAAAGCGTTGGTGGCTGGACTTCAGGATGAAGTTGTCTACGTATCCCAAACATGGGAATCAAGCCTACGTAGTTCACGGTGTCACAACCGAACTATCGGATTCAGAGAAGGCAAGGATGATCAAAACCATTAAATGGACATGGTTGCTATGAAAGCGTTGGGGGCTGGACTATCGGATAAAGTTTCCTACGTATCCCAAACATGGGAACGAAGCCTTACGTAGTTCCGGTTGAGGTACACTCGGGTATTTTAACCTTCACTTTTTAGGCTCTAACTTTTGCCAAGGTGCCCGATGCGGGTTTTCGACCTTGCGAGCTTCTTTCTTCTTTTCTCTTCAATTTTTTTGTATGTACATTTTTTTGGTATTTTCCTTCTTCTTTTTTTCTTCTTTTTTCTTTCTCTTTTTTCTTCTTTTTTTTTTCTTTTTTTTTCTCGCTTTAACTTTTGCCTGGGTCGCCCTTCCGGGTTTTCGGCCCAGCGAGCCTCTCAAAGGGTAAAAGTATAACAAGTCCATGCCAAATGGTTTTGAGATTTAAGCCCTTCGTATCCAGGAGAGTGGCTGTTGTATTGATTTACAGGAGGACCCATCTTCGGCTCTTCGAGCACATCAGACATTTTGCCCTTGGTTCGAGGGGTGCTTCTGATCTGGCCACACAGGTCTCACATGGCGGTTGACTATTGAACATTCTAAATGGGTTCAAATGGATTGAATCTTGAGGCTAAGAGCGATCCTAGGCTGCACAATCTCGAGAGCGATTCCACACAGGTCTTCACAAGACCGCGCAAAACATTTTGTTTTTGAAAGTTTTTACGAAAGCGACAAATCACTCGCGCTGAAGAAAGTGTGGAACCAATCTGGATCAAACCAGGGTCCTTCTCAGTACTCACGCTAACAAGCATGATTTCAGTCATTAAAGGCTTAGCACGCCTATCTTTCTCTCAATTTAGTCAAAGTTCTGCGAAACCCAACGAATTCCTCCCTCTTCGTTTTTTATCACAATGTTTCGAAATTTTTTTTGGAAAACTTAGGTCAATGCAATGCATTCAAGGCACAAAAAAGACACAGCTTCTAGTCAAATACTGCCATCTCATTTAGAATTTTTGGCACAACTGGCACATGGCAGAAGCAAACACAAAAGCATGAAAAACCACTGCTGTTCATTCAAATCTGTTGGCATTACTGGCTCCAAAATTAGCAATAAGCACGGAAACATGATAGCCGCAGCTGTTTCATTTAGATTTCCTGGTTGCCACTGGCTCCACAGCAGAGACAGACTCAAAAAGAAAACAAAAGGGTAATTACAAAACAAAACGGCGTTCGAGGCAACAACCCCGGAATCACCTGATATGCTATACAAGGGGATTGACTTGCTACAACAAGATAGACTCTTAAGCAAAAAGAACTGACTCAAGATGATGAGATAGACTCAAACCAAAACAGAGACCTGACTCGATACCCAAGCTAGTATTTACAAAACTAGCATTCGTGGATGCTCAAAATTGCGCGCCAGACGCCACGTCCAAAATACACCGGGCGCCGCCCACAGGTGGTCCAACCCCGATCACATACTCGCAGTATCCTCAAAATCCAATAGCTGGGTAGTAACAGACTTGGCTGAGATGGGTGAAAGGATAACCTCATTGTAGATCAAATCTTGCGCCTCGTGACGAAGGCGGAAACAATTATCGATAGCATGACCAGTTTACTGGTGGTACGCGCAGTACAAAGTAGCATCATGTGTGAGAGGGAGATTCTTTGGGAGAGGCCGAGGCTCGAGGGGTTTAAGATGCCCTTTTTCTGCCAGGATCTGGAGTGCCTTAGACAACGGCATGTAAAGAGCGTGGAAGACCCTGTGCCCTCGGGGCAGATACTTTGAAGCCTGAGTATTCTTGCTAGACGCGCTAGCGAAAGGGTCGGCAAGCACTGCCTTGACCTTCTGATCTTTCCCAGGTGCAGGGTTAGGAGTACAAAGAACTGTTCTGGCATGACACGGCCTATCCCGATTTTCTGACTGGCTTGTACTGCCTTCGGTCGAAGTGGGAAAAGCATCATCCACAGCCTTGGCTACGACTGCGAATACCTGTTGTTTACTCATCGCCCCGGCTTTCAAAGCCTCGACTGTCCACAACAGTTGTTCAATGGGATCGGCATCTACCTCCATTTTGTTCTTGCCTCTGGCCTCAGCCTGATCCAGGGTTTGGGTTGATATTGACACGTCATTGCCATAGCTAGAGGCAACCTCCGGTTGGCTAAGCTTCGATTACAATCTGTCCCAATAACGGGGGCTCCTGTGATACAAAATTTTCGGTATATGGTGCAGGTGGTGGCGAAGCCGACATGCCGTAAACGAGATCCGCCACAGATCTCTGGAGGTCACCAATCATCCCCATCAATTCGAATGTGGTGGGCTCATGAGCCTGATACAACTGGGGGGCCCAGACCGGGTGCGCAGCAGGCGACCTCGGTGGATGCGGCACATCAACATTGGTCTCACTTTGCAAAGTGATTCCTTGATCTAATGCGGCTGTCATAACCACAATCTCTTCTGAATTCTGCGTCATGATAAATCCGCCGTACTGAACGGTGACTACCGGATCAGATATCTGTCTTACCTCAGCAAGGAGGAACACCGGCTATTTTGTATCAACTCTCTAAACCTTGAAAGGAAAAACAAGCAACATTTCAGCCCAAACGGATCAAACACAGGTGTAGCCGAACAACTGTATACTATTCCCCAGAATCACTGCCCCAAAACACTAAATCGGATATCCCCAGATAGAACTAATTCTCACAAAAACACTGATACTGGTGCCCTCAGGCCTGATACTCAAACTTGTAAACTGATACGCGCATTCCCTGTAGAGATACACTCCAAAAGTACATAGCAAGTAAATGAGAGCCAAAACACCCCTATGTTGGGGTAGGGTTTCCCTGTCCAATTTTGTCAGGAGCTAGGGTTTCACTACGCACGCAGCGGTTTCAAACAACCTAACATCGGGTAAGCAACATGTCCTAGCTTGGAATGGTCACTATGGATTACGATATGTACTAGGTCGAATGGTCAAAAGGGTGCCCCGGTAAAACCGGGGTTTGTGTTCTACATCGGGCAGAGCTCAAGAACCGTCAAATTTTATGGCATGCTTTGACAAAGTCAAGCCTCCGGCAGACTGCTCAGGAATAGCAGATGGCCAACGCGGTGTCCTAGGCGCACCAATGCACATGAAATGCAAAGAAACACATAAGTGTAATCAAAACGAGATATCACGAGTTCGAGTCAAGTTCTCTAATCTCCCCAGCAGAGTCGACAGAAACTGTAGACGCGCCCCGGGTGAGGGCCTCCGTGCTACAGTTCGGACTCGATTGTCA
Source organism: Camellia lanceoleosa (assembly GCA_025200525.1). Taxonomy (NCBI): domain Eukaryota; kingdom Viridiplantae; phylum Streptophyta; class Magnoliopsida; order Ericales; family Theaceae; genus Camellia; species Camellia lanceoleosa. The sequence goes on along the minus strand of CM045772.1, from coordinate 82,471,693 downwards.
CGGTTCTTAATCTGAACCAAAGAGTCCAAATCCGGCAAATCGTTTTGAGAAAACATATTTTTAGAAAAGAAGGGCCAAATATGGACTGCTTTGCCAGATACAGAGTCGCCACCTAAATATTTTTTTAATGGGGGAATTTAGGAAACCCTGACTCGTTTGCCTAAGGCCACGTGTCCGTCATCACCAAAGTTGCCTTGGCTTGGGAAATTGGGTACGATTGGGGAAGGTCAGCTATGAGCACCCCTTCTCGCCCGATCCGAAGATCGGCCTCTACTAACCATGATATCTAGTTTTGAAAACTTTATGTGTTCTTATTCCGATTAATTAGCCTAGATTTACTATGTGATGCACACAACACAAAAGTATAGACTAGATCGTCTAATTTGGAACAAAGCATTGCATATCCGCTTGTTTGGAAAACGCTTTGAGATTTGCTACTGGCAAGTAGGCTAAAACACGGATTTCAACGAGTTGTTCCAACTTAAACAATCCAACCTTCACCCACAGGCATTCAGGCAGTTTAATCAAATAAGCATCTAGCCGCATGGTAAGCATATTAACATTCACACTCATGGGAGATGCTAAAGCATAAATACTTACATCGTACTTCGAGCCAAAACAAAGAACATGTTAGTAATCATGCATGATCCAAGTCCGTGTTAAGTGGCTAATGCAACACATACAAAATGTTACTAGAATAGGCTCGGCTAATCCTAGGATGGCATGTGGAATGCACAGATAGCATATATTTAAGTTAGATTTGAAATACTATGCAGTTAGCATGATGCGCCGAGCCCGGTGCATGCAATACTGCTGAATGATGCACACATGCATAGCATAAGGTATGCTAAAGTAAGTTTGCCCTAATACTAACCATCAAAAGAAGGTAAGTAAAAGGGAGAAAGAAGTGGGGGTTGGAAGACATGCACACACGCACCCACACTTATTACAAATTTGCCCTCGCTCGGAGGGACCGAAAGAATAATACAATTAATTAACCTACAAGCTAATTAAAATATTACAGACAATTAACTAGTTAAGCAAATTAACTAAGCTAATTAAAATAGTAAACAGCCTCGGGAAGAGGGCCCAATGCAATGCATGCTCGGCTCCGCTCGAAAGCCACTATCATGCACAAGATGCCTCTGCTTTGACTGTTATCCGCCTCTGCAGACTGCACAAGTCCCAGGATATGCTCTCTGCACACTGTGGAACACCACCGGCTAGGAAAAATGGCCACCGGCCAAGGGGAATGGTCACCGGCCACTGATTAAGCTATCGGCCATTGATGGATGGCCGGTTGGCACTGGAGTTGGTCGGCCGGCCAAATCTTCCTGCAGAATCTGTTTTTGACAGCAGCAGAGGGCAAAACATAGCATTGCAATGCATTTCAAGCAATGTATGCACCAACCACACTCCTTATCATGTTTGTGACTCAAAGGGGGATGGGCCTCGATTCTCGGACCACCAATCGCGCATTTCAATGTGTGATGGCCCAAGGAACCAAGTATGCATTTGATTTCAAATGGAATGCAATGCACATAATCAAACAAAGGGGCTTTCAACCTCTATCATGGTTTGATCAAGAGGTGAAAGATGCATGTAATGCAATGCCACCTAAGTATGTTAACTAGGCGTGCAACATGAGCATATGGGAAGCATGTAAGGCATATAACAAGCATGCAAGTTAAATGAGCATATAAGGTACAATGCCAACATACAAACATGCAAAACATATGGCATGTTAAGCAACCAAAACAAAGAGGGCAATGCACGCCAAATGCAACACCATTTCAACATGCAACAACATGTCATAAGCCAAACATGCGACAACATGCTAAGGGGACTTAAAACAGGTCCAAGGCAGACCTAAACAATGCTAAGGGTGCACCTAGATGGCATCTAAGTGGCCTAAACATGCAAGCATACACAAAGGCCTAAATAAGGGGCATAAGACAACAACCTTTTAACATATTAAAGGGGCATCAAATGCAAGCATACAAGCATGCTAAGAGGACTGAAATAACATAACAAGTGGTTCCAAACCACTGAAATGATGCAAGGATGTAATGCTAGAGGGATCAATGCTTAAGGCATACAAGGGGGATTACATGGTAGCTATACAAAGAGAAACATGGATGGCCCAAACGACCAAAAATAGACCTCAAGCACATCAAAACATGCATATAAGCTTCACAAAGCTAAGTCAAAATCATCCTAAAACAAGGGCCAAAGTCTAAAGCATGTTAAGGCCAAAACATGGCATTACAAGACATGTATGCAAGGCATGCAAGGTGTGTCTAAACCAACTAAAAACAGAGCTATATTATGACATAATACGCGCAAATAACAGCTAGGACATGGCCAACATGAACCTAAATTAGATGCTCACTCATGAGGCAAAAATGGCCATTTTCAAGGACAATAAGGAGAGGGGGTCGCCCTCTCCTTCTTGGGACCTCAAGGCACCATCCTCACCACTGAAATCCCTCAAGATTTCAGTGGTGAGGAGGCCCAAACACAATGGTCCCGGAGTTCACCAAAAATGCACAAAAATGGAGCCTAACAAGGCTTAAGAGGGGTCAAACAACCTCAAAGCTCAAAACACTCTTAAACAACTATTTAGAGCAATGAAAAGCAAGACTTTTATATGTTATATGTAAAGCCTAAAAACAGTTTCAAGGTAGTCAAAAAAAGCTATGCAAAAATGGGGAATAAAAGGAGAAGAATGTTACCCTTGAAGACCCTCTTCACAAATGGTGGACCAACAGCTTCTTTGAGGTCAAAACCACTCAAGAACACCAAGAAAAGACCTCTGGCCCCTCAGCAACCAAGATAAGGTGTGATGGTGGGTGTTTGTGTGCAATACTAAGACTAAACACACACAAATACACAAAGAGAGAGATATAGAGATAGGATATATGCAAACCCTAACCCTAGAACTCAAAGCTCTCTGAAAAATATTGTCTCCCCTAAAAAAGGGAGAAGTGGCCTCCTCTTATAGAAGACTTAATCTTGTAAAGCTTGCAAGGCAAGCTAACAAGGGGGAGATCCCTCCATGTGTATGGAGGGGAGCAAAGTGTATGCCAGCTAGCATAAAAATATATGCAAAAGGAGATGCACAGTAGTCGGCCGGCCAAAAATGCAATTTGACCAAAAAAGATGGCCGGCCGGCCATCTATAGTGCCGGCTGGCCAAACATTTGGCTGATTGCAACAAAACACAGCCGGTGGCCTCAAGCCATGGCCGGTGGAGTGTGGGGATGGCCCCCAAGCCATTCTCTGCCTCTCCAAGGCACAACACAAGTGTTTGGTACAAAACCAGACACAAAACAATCGAGTCGAGAGATCCTGAGGCAAGGCGCATAGCCAAGACCTCCGAGAACTCAAGATAAACACAAACAAGGATGATCACCGGGTGTTCAAGCGGTGACGTCCAAGTCTTGAGGACGGTCAAGAATGGGGTGTCTACACATGTTATCTGGGTGCTTCTGGTTGTTGATAAACTTTAAGGCTTGATGATTAGTATATAACAAACTCTCTCTGTATCAGGTAATGTTCCCAATGCTTCAAGGCTCGAACCACTGCATAAAATTCTTGGTCGTAAGTGCTCCACTTTTGCTGATCTACACTTAATTTTTTGCTGAAAAAGGCCATTGGTTTATGTTCTTGAGATAGGATAGCCCCAATGCCCACACCACTGGTATCACACTCTATCTCAAAAATCTTCTTAAAATTGGGCAAAGCTAGCACTGGTGTAGTGCACAACTTCTCTTTGATCAACAAGAAGCTCTCTTCTGCATCATCACCCGACAGGAATTTTCCTTTCTTCATGCACTCTGATACCATGTTACACGGTCTTGGGTAGAACTCACCCCAAAAGCTTGCTATTAAGGTGAGGGTGCCCTCACGCTTATATGCTTAATATTACTTTAGTACTCAGGCAATGTGGGACTTTGCTTCACACCCTTCCTCATGCCCAGCGTGCTCACTCTGCAGCACCTGTGGCGTGTAGGCCAGGGACACACACCCTACCCATCCTTGAGTACTCTGGCTCGGATACCATGTTACACGATCTTGGGTAGAACTCGCCCCAAAAGCTAGCTATTAAGGTGAGGGTGTCCTCACACGTATATGCTTAATATTACTTTAGTACTGAGGCGATGTGGGACTTCGCTTCATAATGCACTTTGTTATTGGTGCCACAATAGTGCTGAAACTTCGAATGAAACACCTATAAAACGTAGCCAACCCATGGAAACTCCGAACATCACTAACAGTCTTGGGTGTTGGCCACTCTTGGATGGCTCAAACCTTCTCTTGATCCACATGAATACCATCTGAACTAACCAGATAAGCCAAGAACAACAAGCTACTTGTGAGGAAACTACACTTCTTAAGGTTAACGTACAACTTGCTTACCTCCAGTGCTGTCAACACCTCTTGTAAATGGGCTATGTGGTCCTTCTCTGATTTACTATAGAATTAGATGCCATCAAAATAAACCACAACAAATTTTCCAGTGAAAGGTCGTAATACCTGATGCATAACTTGCGTAAAGGTGCTGGGAGAATTGGAAAGGCCGAATGGCATAACCAACCATTCATGCAAACCATCCTTAGTCTTGAATGTTGTTTTCCATTCATCCCCAGGACGGATTCGAATTTGATGGTACCCACTTCGCAGGTCAATCTTGAAAACCACTTTGATAATTCTAGCATGTCCAACATATCATCTAGTCAGGGAATGGGAGATCTATACTTGATGGTAATCTTGTTAATGGCTCGGCTGTCTACACGCATTCGTCAACTTCCATCTTTCTTTGGCGTTAATAATGCCGGAACAGCACATGGACTTAGGCTTTCACGAATAAGTCACTTTCGCAGCAATTCTTTGACTTTCTCCCACATGATCTCACTCTCTTTTGTACTTATTCTAAAGTGTGGTAGGTTTGGCAGACTTGCTCCTAGTATGAAATCAATCTGATGTTGAATGTCCCTCATGGGTGGGAGATCATCTAGCAACTCGTTAGCAGTAAGCTCCTGGAATTACTCCAGCAATGGTTGAATTTTTTGAGGGATTGGTGTGATTGTGTTCTCCTTGGCCGCAGGTACCATTGTTTTCACAACCATAGCATATAACTCTTGTGAAGTTTTCACATTTGCCACAAACTTGGCCTCTTAATTGGTTATAGTGAGGAAAGACTTCGCTTCGACTTTCGGAGGCATTATGTGTTGCTTTAAGGGACTCATAGCAATTTTATGAGACCCCCAATTGAACACATAAGTGTTGTCTTTCCCTTTAAATGTAATATCGACATCAAATTGCGAAGGTCTTCCAAGTAATACATGACTAGCATCCATATCAACCACATCACATAATACATTGGATTTATAATGTTTGCCAATAGAAATAGGTACCTTACATACTTCAGTTATCTTGGCAGCAGGTCCTTTTTTGATCCAGCCAATACTGTAGGGAGAGGGGTGTGGTTCAGGAGACAACTTTAGGTGCGCTAATAATCATCTAGCCATAAAATTTTCACAACTTCCACTGTCCACAATAAGGTCACACATCTTTTGATTTATAGTACCACAAGAGCGAAAAATACTATGACGTTGACTAAAGTCCTCAGTTTTTGGTGTAAATAGAACCCTTTGAACTATCTAGTTGACTCATTCTCCTTTTTCTCTGGCGAGTTGAGCACGTTCATACTGATCACCCTTATATTTCTCGTCTTCATTATCCCTAATTTCATCTTCTTCTTTAACTAAATTAACAGTCCTTCTTTCTGAGCACACATTAGAGTGATGGACAGGCTTGCCACATCTATAACACTTATCCGTTGCTAGTTTGGCATAAGGATTTGTATTTCGAGGTGCCTCCTTGTTACTTGATCCCGTCATCTGGTTTCCTTCTCTACCAGTGGTACTCCTCTACTGATTTACTAGAACTATTGGTTGGGCAGCCCCTTTTCTTTAAGTAGGAAATGACGAATCAGGAAGGTTCCGACGATATCCAGAATTGGTTGTCTTGCGCTCCATTAGCTCAGCTTTGAGAGCCATATTATGCGCTTCATCTACAGTCCACACTACTGATAACCCCATTTTCTCTCGAATGGTTAATTTTAACCCATTGAGATATCGGGCTATACACTATCCTTCGGTCTCATTCAGATTATTGCGATCTGAAAGTCAGTAAAATTCAGTTGTATAATCAAATATAGATCGGCTTCCTTAGGTGCAATTTTGGTACAACTGAAACAAGTATTGATCATAATCTAGTGGTAAAAATCTATCTTGAAGGAGTAGTTTTATCCGACGCCAAGTCTATACAAATTTTTTCCCTTGTCTTGCCTATTTTTCTGCAATTTATCCAAAAATACCGCATCACCTCCTTTTAGTTTGTACGCCACCAATTTCACCATCTTTGATTCTGGAACATCCATCATCCCAAAAAATTGCTCCATCTCTGAAAGCCAGCCAAGAAAATCCTCAATATGCAGATTTCTGTTGAACTAGAAAAGATCTATCTTCGTTCGGTACTCATCGAGCCCTTGTTGTTGTTGCCTTTTGGGTTGATAGTTGGCTGGAAGTGGTTCAAACTCTGGTTCAGACTCCTTCTCACTATCAGATGGACAATGGAGGGGACGTCTAGAAGCATTCTAAACAGGTTGACCTCGGACGAATCCTTCGGTGCGTACTCTATTCTAGTTAACAGGTTGGCCTTAGGCAACTCCTTCAGCACGGACCCTATCAACCAGTGGTGGCCTGTTGTTGGCATTGGATTTAGGCCAATAAGCAGAGCACGAATTTCGTTCAGTTGCTCTTGTTGTTTCTCATATGCTATCCACAGGGCCTCGACCCCACGATCACCGCCAGTAGGGTTTGCATGATCTACTCTATCTTGTGCCATTGAGCCAAGTGACTCCTTGCTCTGATACCACTTGGCGCAGTGGAATAAATCACAAGAGACTAGATATCATTCTAGTAGACAAGAATTTTTGAATCCACAAGAACACCCTTAATCCACAAGGAAGATAGAAAAAAAGCTCTTTAAACTATTATTGAATGAATGAATCAATTACATATGCTTGTAGGCTTATTTATATAAACTAAACCTAATACTTGTAGGAAACGTAATTCTAAAATAAACTAGGAAACTTAAATTAACACAAATTAAGAAACCTAAGAGAATAGGAAACTAGGAAACCTAAGAGACTAAAATTCTAAACTATTTAAAATCCTAGTCAAAATCTAATTCTAAATAATAAAATTAAGAAATATAAAAATTATAGAATTTTGTTCTACATCTTTCTTGCCTTTTGTCGGTCCAATTGTTCCAAGAAGTCTTCGGCTACTTGTTCTACATCACATATGCTCATTCATATGAATCTCCTTACATTATTATTACTCACTAAGCCCTGCTCACTTCGTATTTATATATATTCATGTAGTTGATTAGCTCGGAGGCTAGCCTTAGGTCAGCTTCATGAGTCTTTTTGGTGGACCTGTTTTGTTAAGCCTCCAAAGTGGAGCCTTTTGTCTTTTTGGGGATTTCCTTTGATGTCACATTTTGTTAAGTTTTTGGTGACTTTTATTGGACACTTTGTTAATATGTAATCTTTGGGTTGCTAACCTCTTGTATATACCTATATGACTCGTATTTGCGTGTATGAACTGTGTATGTGAACTTTCTATATATGACATGATGTTTAAATTCTAGCATATTCCGCTTAGTCCCCGTTAGTATAAATTCTCTATAATTTGTCTGAGGCCATAAGTAATCAAGAGGTTACTAGCCAGTCATGATCCAAACTTTAGGGGCGGATTTGGATCATGACAGTGTAGACTTTCTTCCAGTTCTTTTTCGAAGGACATTTGAGTGCAATATGCCCAAACCCTTGGCATTCATAGCACTTGACTCCTTCCTCTCACATTCTTTTTCTCAACTTTCAGAACAACTTTGGGTGAAACAGTTTTGAATTTGTCATTACCCTTATCTTTAGAACTAGAGTCCTTGAAATTAGGCTTCCTTTTCTTTAATTTTTTTGAAAATAATTGGTAAATATAGCCATCATTTCGGACTCTAGATCAATTTCTACCCTAGGGTTCTAAGCAGTCTTTTGAGCACTAGTAAAGGCCACACTATCTTTTTGTTTTTTCTTAGAAATCTGATGGGTTTCATAAGTCTGAGGTTTCCAACCAATTGATCAAGCTTGAGGTTCTCAACGTCCTGAGCCTCCTCTATAGCTATCACTTTTGATCGGAACCTATCGGGTAAGGACCTCAAAATTTTACCAACACCTTTAGATTTAGGAATTTTTTCACCGGGTATGAAACATGAATTCACGATGTCACTAAGTTTGGCATAAAAATCATCAAACATCTTATCATCTCATATAAAGAGTTTCAAAAGAAGAGGTGAGACGCTGAAGTTTTGATCTTTTAACAATATTAGTACTTTCATGAATAATTTCAAGAATGCCCCAAGCTTCTTTTGCTACCTCACATGTACAAATACGACGAAAGTCTTCTGGTGTGATGGAGCAAAAGAGAGAATTGAACGGCCTGCTGTTCCAACTCGAGTTTTGATAATCAATTGCATCCCATTTACCAATTGGTTTGGGGATATCAATACCATCGATGGTAATAACAGGTTCACTCCAACCATGGATAACAAAGTGCCAAACTTTCTCATCAATAGATTTTAAAAATGCCCTCATACGAGCTTCCCAATAAGAATAGTTTGTCTCATCAAGTAAAGGAGGTCCATAGGTCTAGTTACCTTCGCGAATTGAATCCATGACATGAATCATACAAAATCACACTCCTATAGTTTTATTAAAGAACAAAGAGTGACCCGCTCTAATACCAATTGAAAAACCTATGTGATTCGTGATTCGTAATAGATTTAATTGCAACAAATTCCAAACAATTAAAACTAACAATCCAAATCATCTAGCATGTACGAAAGTGATTTAGATTGTTGTTTCACAATTAATAAATCGACAACTGATTTGATCGCATCTTTATAGCAGGCAAATTCGCGATCATCGCTCGAGCCATGGAATGGTCGCTCGAGCGGTATGATTTAAACGCGATGAAAAGTTTGGTCGAGTGTGAATACACAACTTCCAGTACTTTTGCAGGCCTGTAAAACTACTATAAGGTTTGTATCTTTGCTCAAGCAACGCTTTCACTCCTTGAGCGGTCAAGCCAAAAACATAGGCACAATTACAACTCAATAAGACATGTTTGTTTGAGGAATAGGCAACAAGTAGGGGCCTAACACACTTCCTATTATTGAGTATTATTGAATAGCTTTTGATGACAACATAGACTATGATGAATCATAATTTGGGTTATTAACCATTAGATGAATGGAGAAAGAATTGAACTTCTGTGAGGAGAATAAAGTTATTTTGGAAAAGAAAAAAAAAATTGAAATAAGACAAAGTTGTATGATTTGTTTTCGATACAAGTGTGTAGACACCCCATTTTTTACTACTCTCAAGACTTGGATGTCATTTTTTGAACACCCGATGATTTTACATGCTAGTGTTTGTTTTGAGTCTCTGAAGGCCTCGGCTGGGCGTTTTGCCTTGGAGCCTCTCAACTTGTTTGTTTTGTCCTTGGTTGTGGACCAAGAGCTTGTTACTTTAAATCTGGAGGAGAGGGTGGCTTGTCGGCCATCCCCAATGTCCATCGGCCATGGCTTGTGCCTGCTGGCCATCAGTGGTTGCCGGTCGGCTACACTAATGGTCGGTCAGTTACACTGATGGCCGACGACCAGTTACATTGATGGTCGACGACCATTTTTTTCCTTTTTCAGATATTTTATGTGCCAGTTGTGCCAGTTGTTGATCACTGAAAGCCTCCTCCATACGCGTATATGGAGGGATGAAAGCAAGCTTTTGGCTTGCATTTCTATATAAGGGGAGGTCTCCTCCCATTTTGAGGGTTCAGAAAATTTGTCAAAAAAATTTCACTCTCTCTAGAATCCTACCTCTCTTCCTATTTAGTGCTTGAAAGTGAGTTGTCTCTACATATTTGCACTAGCACCCTTAGCCAAACACCTTGACCTTGGAGCTGAGGTTCCTTAAAGCTTGGTTTGAGGTCTTAAGCTTGGTTTTAGCTCAGAATCTTTGCCGTTTTGTTGTTGTGCTTCAAGGGTAAGGACTTGTCCCTTTTAAGCTTTGCTTTCATTACTTGTTTGACCACCTTTGCATGCTACTTTGAGGCTGGTTTTAACATCTAAAAAACTATATTTTTTTAAGGTTTCAAAATGATGGTTTGAGTCTTGTTTAGTTAGGGGGTGGTTTCCTCCTTTTGCTCTTTGGCTTGTAAAGCCTTTTGAGCCATCTTTCAAAGATTTTGAAACCCCATTTTCTTACCCTTTTAACCACTAAATTCTAGGGGAATTTCAGTGGCAAAAAGTTGGTTTTGAGGTCCAAAATAGGAGGGGGTGGCCTCCCTTCCTTGTACCTTGTTTGCATGTGTAGATGGCCTAGCATGTGAGCATGTTTTTCTACCCTTTTGAGACTTGATCTCAGCATGTTTTTGCTACTGATTTAGCATGCTTTAGCTCTGTTTTGAGCCTTCTTGGTCATATGAGTCTTGCCTTGTATGATTGTAGTGTAAAAGGCCTTACTAGATTTGTGTTTTAAGGCCTCTAACATGCTTTGCTTGAGATGACTGCATGATATAGCATCATTTTACATGTGATTTCAGTGCATATAGCTCTGTCACACTCTCGCTTCTATCACTCTTTCATTGCTTTTGAGAGTTATGCTTTGTGTCTTGCTTGTGAGCCAACATGTGCGCATGATTTTCTTGCCTTTTGTACCTAAATTTCAGCATGATTTAGCCACTATTTTGGCGTGTTTTAGCTCTGTCCAGAGCTGTTTTAGTCATTTGAGCTTGATATTGCATGCCTCTAGTGTAGTGCTCTTCACTAGCTTTAATGTTTTTGGTTCTTAACATGTTGTGCTTTTGTTGCTTGCATGTTTTAGCTTCATTTTTCATGCCATTTCAGCACTGAAAAGTCCGCAACCTCCCTTATTTCTTCATTTTTCTATTTGTTTTGAGGGTTGTTAGCCTTATAATTTTGTTTAAGCTTGAGATAGAGCTTGTGCTCAATGGCTTTAACTCTCTTTTGGGGGTTCCTCCTAGCCAAAGGCATGATCTCTCTGATGCCTTAAATCATCCTTTGGTTGACCTCTCTCTCATTAGAGGACAATCACATTGGACTTAATCGGTAATGTAAAATGTGTAAACAAAATGAACCAACTAAAACTTGTTCAAGATAAGCATATTTTGTTGCATTGCATGTGTTTGGATCGGACGTTAATCCAAACACTAGAAATGTGGGACGTTTCATACTTATAGTGATGAAACGTGTCACGTTTCTTGGTCACCGTCACCCTTGATCATGCATGATAGGGTGGTGGCCCTTTGAGTCTTATGTGTGCATTCATCAAGCTTGTACAAGTTTGGTCCTTTAGCCATCATGCATGAAAATGCTTGGTTGATGGTTTGAGAACCAGATGCCACACTTCCTTTGAGCTTGGGAAATGATGAGGAGGGTGGCAGTACACACATTTCCTTGCAAATACATTGTTTTGCCTCTGTTGCTCTCTATTGTAGCGAAAATAGAATTTTGGAAAAAGGGGTGGCCGACTGGCCACTTGAGGTAGTAGACTGGCCATTAAACTAGCCGACCGGCCAGTGTTTGTGGCCGATCGGCCACCAGTGAATTTTTGTACAAAAGTGTTCCTATTTTTGAGCTGTGGCAGTCTAGAAGTTGGTTCGATATTCAGAAAATAAAAAAGGTGCAAACAGAGGCAACCGGTGGCAAGGCGATGGATTTTCGGGAAAGAAGCAACCGAACATGCATGTCTCCCTCGCCTGCGAGGCCAATTCATTGCTTTGTTAGCTAGTTGTAGCTGATTATTTACATGCGTTGTAATTAATTAGTTTAAATTGGTTTGTAATATTTTAATTAGCTTAGCATAGCTAGTTATTCAATTGTGTTGTAATTAATTAGCTTAGAATAGTTAATTAGTTGGTTTGTAATAATTAGCTTAGCTTAGTGTAGCTTAGCTTAATTATTCGGACCCTCCTTCGAGAGGGCGCAATGTTGTAATAAGCATGCGTGTGTGTGTGTGCATGTCTTCCAACCCCACGTCTTTCTTCCTTTTATTTATCCGCTTTCGATGGTTAGATTAGGGATCATGTTTCGATTAGCATGCCTTATGCTTTGCATGTTTACATCTATTCATTTGTCTTGCATGCACCGAGGCTCGGCGCATCATTCAAACTGCATCGTATTTCAATACTTAATTGAATACATGTTATCAAATTGTTGCATTCATATGCCATCTTAGATAGTCAAGCCTATTAATTGCATTATTGCATGTATTGCATTAGGCATTCTGTATAGTTAGGATCATGCATATTTCTAACTAGCTTTTGTTTTGGCTTGGAGTACACTGTAAGTGTTACGCTTTAGCATACTTGCATGAGTGTGAGTGTTTCCATGATCGCATGCTTACCATGAGGCTATTTGCTTAAATGATTAAACTGCATAAGTGCCTGTAGGTGAAGGCTTTGTTTGAATTGGGATAATTCAAATAATGTGAGTTTTAAGCCCACTTTGCGAAGTGGCAAAACCATGTTTTTAAGCCCACTTAAGGGTGGCAAATATGCACTTTAGCCCACTTGAGAGTGGCACTTTCAAACCATTTTCGAAAACAAACATGAATTGTTTTGTTCCAAGTCTTGCGACTTAATCTATACTTACATGTGTGCGTCACATAGTAAAGTTGGCTAATAACTGGTTAAGAACACATGAGGTTTATAAAACAACATATCATGCTTAGTAGAAGCCGATCCTTTGATCGGGCGAGTGAGGATGCTCATTTCAGGACCTTCCCTTCTCGTACCCAAGTTCTCGAGCCGAGGCAACTTTGGTGATGACGGACACGTGGCCTTTGGCACGAGTCAGGGTTTCCTAAATTTTCCAAAAATAAAATATTTAGGTGGCAACTCTATAATCTGGCAAAGTAGTCCAGTTTTGGCATTATTTGATCTAAAATCAATTTTCCAAAATGATTTGTCGGATTGGACTCTTTGGTGTTTATCAGTCTCACATTGCACTTTGTCAGATTAGATTCAGAACCGTGACAGGAGTCCGAATTGTAGTAAAACCAATTCGCGCCCCTCTCCGAAAGGGGGGCGCGCGAAGAAAGTCGAGCCCACAAAGTGCCTTAAGTTTGGAGGACTAAACTTTCTAAGGGGGAGAGATTGTGACAACCGCACCACTTATAACATTTTATATTTGATTAATTAAGAAGATTTGGATTGTAATTAGTCATTATTTTGATTTAATTGGGATTTATGAGAATTATTGAGTCTAATTTGTATACGGCTTTGTCAAGGATTTATTTTGAAAGCCTAAATGGCTTAAGGAGGTAAAATTGATGAGTTGAATTTGTTTGATTTCAAGTATTGGACCATATGGAAGTTTAATTAAATATTCGATTCAGTTTAGTAAAATTGAGATTTGATTAATTGGGTCCAAATTGGAGTTATTAAGTTATGAGAATTGAGAATTGACAATTGTGATTATTATGAATTAAATTTACTTATGAGGTTTCTAATTTGACTATGTAATTTATTGACGGAGATTTTGAGTTTGATCTGAAATTGAAAGCTTAAATGATTTGGGAAACCAAAATTGATGATGGCAGTAAGTTTAATTTGATATTTGGAGCCTTTTGGGAATTTGATTTAAAAATCTAATTTAGATTGATGAATTTAATTATAATTAATTGGGCCTTAATTGAAGTCAATTAAACTGATTGAGTCATGTGGGAATTGATCAATTAAGATTAAGTATGGTTAATTGTGGTTTAATTAAGCTAATTGTGTAATCAAGAGTTAAGATAGTCCCACTTGTGTGTATGTTTTTGTTGGGGACTTAAGTCAAAAAGTAGATCATTCTTATTAGCCTTGTGCTGAGAAAATTAGGTATGGGTGTACTGAGAAATTCTATGGAGGTGTTGAGAAAACTGTCTGTGTGTGTGTGTGTGCATGCATGTGAGTGATGTGTTGAAGCCTTAAGGAATTGTGCAAGTGTATGCATACGTGGAGTGAAGAGGTGTGTGTGTGTGTGTGTATGTATGTTGAGAAGTCAAAGAGTACAACTCATTCTTGCATTCTATTAGGAGCATTTGTAGAGAGAGAGAGAGAGAGAGAGAGAGAGTTCCATGCTAGAGGGACAGAGAGCTCAACACTTGTGGAATTTGAGAGGAATTGAAGAAGCTATGAGGTAAATCATCTCCAATCTCTGAAATTGAAGCCTTAGGTGAGGAATTCATACTCCTATTTTGTAAAGAATCCTCCATAGTTCTTGAATTAAGAGAGTTATTGAGTTAATTCCATGGTTTTTGTAAGATAATGGGTTTTGAGCAAGAAATTGAGCTACCTGTATGTTCATGGAAAATGACTGTAATTCCCTTATCTTTGATTTGAGTTTTGAAGTTTTTCATCCATAAGAGTTTATATCTTACATGTTTTTAGAAAATTCATGTTTTGTTGTTCAAAAGAAAAAGAATTTGAAATTCTTTACGTGCATGAAGATTTGAGTTAGGTTTTGCTAAAATAAATATAGTTTTGAGCAAAAGATTTTTAAAGGGGTCATGTATTTGTAATTTTTGAAGTAAATTCATGTTTTGAACAAGCCATGCATAACCCCAAGTATTGAAATGGAATTTCAAAGCTCAACTTTTGGTTTTGAAAACTGATAAAATTTATAGACCGCTCGAGTGGCCAAATGGTGGCTCGAGCGAACATTATGAGCTTCTAGAACTTTTACAGTCTTTATAGAACGCTTGAGCAACAAATTGGTGGCTCGAGTGAACCCACCTTTTGTTTTCTAGTCACTCGAGCGACTAAATGTTGGCTCGAGCGCACTTTTGACCTGTTCAGTATTTTTTTGCGGACAATACAACCTGCTCAAGTGACCGAGTGGTGGCTTGAGTGGTCTGGCTATTTTTAGCATGTTTTGGAAAATCACACTTTATTCATATTTCAATCTCACCTCTTCCCAAGCATTTGTAGGCATGATTTATGACTCATTCAAGATTAATAAGGTAACAACCAACATAAGTAATTTGTTATGAAGCAAAGTAAGGAATTGGTTTATTTGATTAAGAAAGAATAAGTGAAGTAGGATTTTGGTTTACTTAGAAAGAAAAGAATAAGAGAAATTACATTTGATCAAGAGAGTAATATTGTGTTTCGATATGTTCGTTTATGTGCTTTGTGTAGGTTGGACATTCGAAGTGTTACATTCGAGTCATTCGACACCCACTGTGAGTAATATCCTTATAAAGATATGTTCGAAATTTATTTTGAAAATTGTTACATAGTGATGATTTTGAAATGTTATTTTATATGAATGAATGAATGTCTCCTTTTGAAAATGTATTCGTGGCATCATTTAATGAGGCCCTTGCCTTAAGGAAACAATACCATGGCCCATTGATTAATAAGCCCTCGCCTGGGGGAAACAATACCATGGCTCATTGGATTAATTGAAACACAAGGATCTCTGATGTTAGACCTTAATGGTCCACATTGAATTATGGATTATTGATTGACCTATTGTGGTCCCATTGGATTCACCCTAGTGGTCCGCGTAAAGGATGCCACGACCTTTATATAGAAAATTAGGTGACATGAACTATGACCCAAGCAACAAATCTTTGAGTGGTGGAGCACAACCGACACCCAAGGTGTATGTTTGATTGTAGTCCTAGTGTAACATAATGATACAATGAAACACTTATATGTGGAACCAATACCAATGTCTTGTTTTATAACCAGGGAAACCAATAACATAATGATATTTGTATCAAGTACGTAGTGAAATTAATGGAAATGAAATAAAGTCGGTGGACAAGTTAAGTATCTAGTAACATGTACTCCATATAAACTTGTACCAAAAATAACTGTCATGACCCGAACCCGCCCCTAAGGGTTAAGGACATAACCGGCCAGTAATCCTGAGATTACCTACGGCCTCCATACAAATCAGGCATAACTCAACAGAGTAAAGGGGCCAAACGGAAGCAATAATTAAAAACTTTGTCCATAGAGCCGTGCTTATATGCACTTTAAAACAAACCATGCGCATATACGTTAATAACCCACATCAAAAGTACAGTAGCATAAACTTCTTTACAGACAGGATCATCTAAACTGAGTCAACCCATAGCAAACTATATACAATATACACAAGATCCTTGCCGACAAGACAGGATATAAACGAGTAACAAAAAGGGGCAAGGTTTGGTCTCGTGCGTGAGACCCAAGGCTGACTCTCCCAAAACTCCTGCTGTTCCTGGCTGACTTCACTGGGGCGGGGGTTGGACCTCACTTGGCTCACCTACAATTACATGAATGAGCGTGAGCGAATGCCCAGTGAATAATATCAAATGC
This sequence comes from Camellia lanceoleosa, assembly GCA_025200525.1. Lineage (NCBI taxonomy): Eukaryota > Viridiplantae > Streptophyta > Magnoliopsida > Ericales > Theaceae > Camellia > Camellia lanceoleosa. Next base: position 82,455,186 of record CM045772.1, on the reverse strand, counting down.
AGAATTTATACAACATTGTAGCACAACATATTCCGAACGGCCTTGGGCCCAATTCGTAATTCCATTTAACAGCTAGACATGTATATATATAAATGTACGAAATACAATCAAGTAGTCATGATTCCAAACATTCGGGCCCTTGGCCCATTCAGACTTCCATTCTTGTCAAAACGGCCTTCGGCCCATTCGATTATGTCAAAACGGCCTTCGGCCCATTCACTTATTCCAAAACGGCCTTTGGCCCATTCATTTGTCACAACGGCCTTTGGCCCATTCATTTAGATCAAAACGCCTTCGCCCATTTCTCATCGTCAAACGGCCTTCGCCCATTCATTTATTTCATAACGCCTTTTGGCCCATTCATTTGTCACAACGCCTTTTGGCCCATTCATTTGTATCAAACGGCCTCCGCCCATTCATTCATTTCAAAACGGCCTTTGGCCCACCCATTCATGTCAAAACGACCTTGGGTCCATCAGATTTATCAAACGACCTCTCGTCCATTCATTTATTCATGTCGACTTATGTCCACAATCCCGATTAGCAATTAATCAAGCTTATAAGGGAATAACCAATTGACATTCACAAACATTCAAATGTCGATATTACTCACAAAGGATCGCTCGTGGATTTGCCCCGAGCTTGACCCTACACATTTCATAAACACAAAAGGGTCATTAATAGCTCAATTCGCTTTTAATTCACATATTCCTCCTTAGGCTTTATTCATATCCCATTAACTCATTTGAAATGCTTAACATATGCCTAAGAGTGCTTACAAGTGAAAGAGAACGGAAAACCGAACACAAGATGCAAGAATTTTTTCGAACAGGTCCCCGCCGAAGGCGGAAATCACGCCGAGCGGACCTTAAGTCTGCAAAGTATCTGTTGCCTCAATTCCCCGCCGAAGCGTGAAATCGCCGCCGAGCGACCTCTCCGCCATATAGCTCCCTCGCCGAAGGCCAACTTCTCGCCGAGCGAAGCCATGTCTCAGAAAATGCTTTGAGCCCGCTTTCCGCTGAAGGTCTCCGGCCAAGCGGACTCAAATTTCGAAAATGCAATGTGTTCTTGAGCTTCAAACCAATTTCACCATTGCCATTCTTGCATGCAAGGCCCAAATCTCAAATATAATCATGCTAACATGGTTCCCTTACAAGATTACACCATTAGGAAGCTCAATTTCAAGGATCAAACACTTGCATGCTTCAAATTGACACCAACTCACTTCTATCATTCATAAATTGTACATGCATGTGGTATATCACTTTCATCCTTATTTCATATGATGAATAGATGGTCAAGTACATGGCTTTCAACCAAAATGCAACATAAGTCATGTGATTCAAGCTCAAATATGCCAATTCTAAACAATTACATACATGCATGCATATATGGTCTTCCAACTCAACAAAACCAATTCAAAACATGCTCTTGACCATTAATTGACTTTGAACACACAAGATTACACATTAAACTCATGGATTCAAGAATCAATGCTTACCTAGAAGCCCAATCTATGGTTAATTCTTGAGTTGATCTTCAAATGATCAAGCTTTGAGGCCAAAATCCCAATTTCCTCACTCCCTCTCTAGCAATCTCTCTTCTCCCTCAAGTGTATATCTCAGATGTTTTGAGTTGAGTAGAGCAAAAGGGAAGTGAGTGTTAATGCACAACAAGCCCCACTAAATCAAAATAATAATAATAAAATAATTGGGCTCTAATTCATCAATTTAATCGGTTTAAATTGACCAGAATCAATTTCCAATTAAATTTCACCGTAGGCTCTAAAAACTATGCCAATTGCAACGGCGTAATTAACTTTGCTTCAGAGTCGATAAGGCCCTCAATTTAATTCTAAGGGGACTATTCAAACAGATATTCCTACAGCGAACAGATATGAATTCAAAATCACATATTATCACATAATGGCACACAAAATCATGCTAAACACATAACCATAAACAAATTAAGGACCAATTAGCACATTACGGGATAGGGGTATTACAGTCTCCCCCCCTTTAGGAAGTTTGGTCCTCCAAACTTAAGTTACCTTCGTCGGAAAATAAATGTGGGTAGCGTAATCGCATTTCCTCCTCTTTTTCCCACATGGCATCCGTCCCATAGTGCTCTTTCCATTCTACTTTCACCATTTGGATGGACTTGTTTCTCAATTCTTTCACTTGTCGGTCAACAATTCTTTCCGGCCATTCAGCGTATTCCATATTTTCATCAATAGCAACCCGGTGATAATCAATCACATGAAACGGGTCTGAGGTAGCCCTCAACATCGACACATGAAACACATTATGGATCTACTCAATCCCGGTGGCAAGGCAACTCTATAAGCAATCGACCAAGCCTCTCTAGAACTGAACGCCCGATGTAACGGGCGACGCTTGCCCTTCTTCCCAAATCGGACTTGGCCTTTCATCGAGAAACACGGATGAACACATGGTCACCAACCTCATACTCAAGAGGTCTTCTCCTAACGTCTCAGATAATTCTTTTGTCGGTCCCCGAGCCGCTTTTAAGCCTTTGACGGATAGTCTTGATTTTCTCGTATGTCTTGCACAATTTCGCCCAAGCAAAGCTCTATCCCCGACCTTCGTCCAACAGATAGGTGATCTACACCTCCTACCATATAAAGCCTCGTATGGTGCCATACCGACATCGAGTGGAAGTCATTATTATAGGCAAAATTCGCAAGCAAATAATTTTCCCAACTCCCCGAAATCCAAGGCACACATGCGAAACATATCTTCCAAAGTTTGTATCGTTTCTTCGACGCCCATCCGTCTGGGTGGAATGCAAGATCAATCTTAGTTCTGCTCGCATAGCTTCCTCGCAAACTCTTCCACAATCTAGATACAAATTTCGGATCTCTATCCGATACAATAGACACCGAACTCCGTAAACGGACTATTTCATCAACATAAATAGTAGCCAATCTATAAGCAAGAATGTAGTCTTGACAGTAAAATGTGCGGATTTAGTTAGTCTATCGACCACAACCCAAACAGAATCCATACCTCGTGAAGTCCGAGGTAAGCCGACGACGAAATCCATAGTCACATGTTCCCACTTCCACTCGGGAATAGGGAGAGGTTGAAGTAGACCGCCTGGTTTCTGATGTTCGGCCTTAACTTGCTGGCACTGAAGACACTTGGACACATATTCTGCAATCTCTTTCTTCATCTTAGGCCACCAATAGGTTTGTTTCAAATCCCGGTACATTTTATTGTTACCTGGGTGCATAGCAAATACAGATCTGTGGGCTTCATCTAAAACTCTCTTCTTTAGTTCCGGGATATCGGGGACACACATTCTGTTTTGGAATCTCAACAGTTCATTCTCAATGCTGAATTCCGCTTTTGGACTCGTCTCAAATTCATCAATTACCTTTCTAAGGAACTCATCCTCTTTCTGTTTCTGCTTGATTTCATCAATGATCGCCGGTTCGGCTGTAATGGCGGCTATCAATCCGCCCTGTTCACATATCACCACTTCAATTTCAGACTTTTCAAAGTCTTGCAAAATCTCCCTTTGTTCAGTAAGCAAACAAGCTATACCCCCTGTTGATTTTCTGCTTAAGGCATCAGCGACCGTGTTAGCCTTCCCGGGGTGATACTGAATTTCTAGATCGTAATCTTTTATCAATTCCAACCATCTCCTCGACGATATTTAACTCTTTTGTGTGAAGAAGTATTTTAGGCTCTTATGATCCGTAGACTTCACACTTTGCCCCATACAAATAATGCCGCCAAATTTTCAAGGCAAAAACAATCATGCCAACTCTAGGTCGTATGCGTTGATAATTCTTCTCATGTGGCCTCAACTGCCGAGGCATAAGCAATAATCCTTCCGCTCGCATTAACACACAACCTGCACTTTATAAGATGCATCACCAAAATCACAAAATTTTCTCAGACCAAGGTAATGTTAAAATTGGTGCCGTGGTCAATCTTGTTTTCAATTCACGAAAAGTCGATTCTCTTTCATCGTTCTACTCAAACGATTGCTTGCGTGTCGGGCTTGGGTAAGAGGCACGCCTATCTTTGAAAAATCCTTCACAAACCTCAGAGTACCCAAATAAACCCATGAAGCTACGACTTGTCACATTAGTTGGTGTAGGCCAATTCACAATTGCCTCGGTTTTCATGGTCTACGTAAATTCCTTCCTTGTTGATCACATGCCCTAAGAAAACAATTTCATCCAACCAAAACTCACATTTCTTTAGTTTAGCAAATAATTTCTTTCCAAGTATTTGTAGAACAGCCTCAAGTGATGTTCATGCTCAAGTTTGTCTTTAGAGTATATCAAAATATCATCAATGAAAACTACAACAAACTCATCAAGGTGGGTCTTAAAAATTCGATTCATTAAGTCCATAAATGCTGTCGGAGCATTGGTCACCCCAAATGGCATAACAAGAAACTCAAAATGACCGCATTCGTTCGAATGTCGCTTTTCTCAACATCCTCTGCCTTAACCTTCAACTGATGATACCCAGATCTCAAATCAATCTTAGAAAACACCTGTGATCCCTGCAATTGATCGAATAAATCATCGATACGGGGTAAGGGATACTTATTCTTTATCGTTACCTTGTTCAATTCCCGATAATCGATGCACAAAGAAAGTGCCATCCTTCTTTTTCACAAATAACACCGGTGCACCCCACGGCGAAGTGCTAGGTCGGATAAACCCTTTATTAAGAAGATCTTGCAACTGTTCCTTTAATTCTTTCATTTCGGTGGTAGCCATCCCAGGGAGTTTTAGAAATAGGTCGGGTGCCCGCACAGCCTCAATAGTAAATTCTATCTCCTCGTCTACCAATTCCCCGTAATTCATTTGGGAATACATCCGAAATTCTCTAACAATGGGAATATCATTCAATTCAACATTTGATTGTTCACCAATACATAGCATAAATAACCTCGCACCCTTTCATGATCAATTTGCATGCTTTCATTGCAGATATCAAATATGGTGGAGGCACTACCCCATTTCCCACAAACACAATCTCTTTCGCTCGGTGGTTTAAACACAACTCTTTGTCACACAATCTATGGTGGCACAATATTTGGTCAACCAATCCATGCCCAAAATTACATCAAGTGTCTAAAGTTTAAGGGCAATAAGTCTACATATAGGGTAGCATCCTCAATATGCATGTCACAAAACCGTATACATAATCACACAACACAGATTCCCCGATGGAGCGTATACACATAACAAATATGGTAACAATTCTAGGGTCTTTTTCATTCTAGATGTAATGCATATGTCACAAATGAGTGCGTTGATCCAGAATCAATTAATACAAAAGCATCCTGACTACATATTGAGATAGTACCTGAGACAACGGCATTGGCATTTCGTGTATCGCCCGGGACAAGCGCAAAAACTCTCCCCTGTCTCACTGTATCCCCGGTGATAGCGGTTCTCACAGTATTTCCCGGCTTCGGGATCGATGCAGTGGAACTAGCTGCAATCTTCCAACCATTCTGATTACACTCTCGAGCTATATGCCCTTGTTTCCCACACTTGAAACAGCCTCCTGATGCACGGTAACAAACTCCACGGTGCCTTTTGCTACAGCTATTGCACATGGGAGCGGTGTCTCGGAAAGAATTTGAAGTAGTGGAGGAGCCCGTATTTTGCTTTTTCAGAAATTTCTTCTTCGAAAAGAAGCCTTGCCTTTTGTTACCCTTCCATTCTGACGTTGGTTTAGCCTGTCTAGCTATATTAGCCTCGAATATGATGGCCCTGTCAAGCACCCCAATATAGGTTTCCAGCTTTAGGACATTCACTCTCTCTAGGATGTCACTGCGGAGTCCACCTTCGAAATGTCTTGCTTTCTTATAGTCTGTGTCAATCACATGCGGTGCAAACCTGGCCAACTCAGTGAACTTGGCCTCATACTCACCAGTCATGCTATTTTGCTTAAGTTCCATGAACTGCCACTTTCCTATCCGGACACCTTGCGGAAGTACTTATCATAAAAGATTTTAAACTTTACCTACCAACATCCTTATGATTTTCTCGCATTAACATCCACCATCTCCTCGCTTCGTCTTCTAGCATAAAAGTGGCTAGAAGCACTTTCTGAGTCTCTGAACAGGGGAACACTTCAAATAATTTCTCTATGCCGAGGACCCATGCTTCGGCCTTCAACGGATCCAATCCCCCATGGAATTGCGGTGGCTTCATCTTCTTAAATTCCTTGGTGAGAGCTATAATCCGGTCATCATTCTGATTATCGGGCACGGGTAGTGCCTGAGGTTGAGGTGGAGGTGGCGGGGGTGGTTGCTGCCACTGTTGTTGCCACTCTTGTTGCTGCCTCAGTGTCTCTGCCATTTCTTGGATCAATCTTTCCATTTTGTCCATCCTGGCAGTAGAAGACTCCTCTAGCTCATCACCTCTTGTTCTCACCATCTGATTAAGCTTGCATTATATTTCATACAGGATATACACAAGTATGCACGTACAAGGAGTATACATATCCAGATAATTTTCAATGCAAGTAGGTCATAACTTATAGCACACAATTACACAAATCAAAATAATTAAGCATGTTCACGATGTCTTCAAAGTTCATATCAAAGCATTTAAGTATACCGTCAATGCTTCCAATTTCATATCTATCATATGAATGCATCCTAGATCTTATCTAGACGCCTATTGCTCTTTTGGACAAGTGTGTGAGTTATTAACTCGTGCTCTGATACCACTCTGTCATGACCCGAACCCGCCCCTAAGGGTTAAGGACATAACCGGCCAGTAATCCTGAGATTACCTACGGCCTCCATACAAATCAGGCATAACTCAACAGAGTAAAGGGGCCAAACGGAAGCAATAATTAAAAACTTTGTCCATAGAGCCGTGCTTATATGCACTTTAAAACAAACCATGCGCATATACGTTAATAACCCACATCAAAAGTACAGTAGCATAAACTTCTTCTGAGCAGGATCATCTAAACTGAGTCAACCCATAGCAAACTATATACAATATACACAAGATCCTTGCTGACAAGACAGGATATAAACGAGTAACAAAAAGGGGCAAGGTTTGGTCTCGTGCGTGAGACCCAAGGCTGACTCTCCCAAAACTCCTGCTGTTCCTGGCTGACTTCACTGGGGCGGGGGTCGGACCACACTTGGCTCACCTACAATTACATGAATGAGCGTGAGCGAATGCCCAGTGAATAATATCAAATGCAGAATTTATACAACATTGTAGCACAACATATTCCGAACGGCCTTGGGCCCAATTCGTAATTCCATTTAACAGCTAGACATGTATTTATATAAATGTACGAAATACAATCAAGTAGTCATGATTCCAAACATTCGGGCCCTTGGCCCATTCAGACTTCCATTCTTGTCAAAACGGCCTTCGGCCCATTCGATTATGTCAAAACGGCCTTCGGCCCATTCACTTATTCCAAAACGGCCTTTGGCCCATTCATTTGTCACAACGGCCTTTGGCCCATTCATTTGTATCAAAACGGCCTTCGGCCCATTCCTCAATGTCAAAACGGCCTTCGGCCCATTCATTTATTTCATAACGGCCTTTGGCCCATTCATTTGTCACAACGGCCTTTGGCCCATTCATTTGTATCAAAACGGCCTCTGGCCCATTCATTCATTTCAAAACGGCCTTTGGCCCACCCATTCATGTCAAAACGACCTTGGGTCCACTGTACTTATCAAAACGACCTCTGGTCCATTCATTTATTCATGTCAGACTTACGTCCACAATCCCGATTAGCAATTAATCAAGCTTATAAGGGAATAACCAATTGGACATTCACAAACATTCAAATGTCGATATTACTCACAGTGATCGGCTCGTGGATTTGCCCTGGAGCTTGGCCCTACACATTTCATAAACACAAAAGGGTCATTAACAGTTCAATTCGTTTCTTTAATTCACATATTCCTCCTTAGGCTTTATTCATATCCCATTAACTCATTTGAAATGCTTAACATATGCCTAAGAGTGCTTGCAAGTGAAAGAGAACGGAAAACCGAACACAAGATGCAAGAACAGATTTTCTGGAAACAGGGTCCCCGCTCGAGCGTGAAATCTGCCGCTCGAGCGGACCCTTAAGTCTGCAAAAGTACTGGTTGCCTCAATTCCCCGCTCGGGGGTGGAATCTGCCGCTCCGGCGGACCTCCTACCTACATAGCTCCCCCCCCCCGCGTCCACTTCCCCACCCGAGCGGAAGCCATGTTCGAGGAAAATCTGGAGCCCGTTTTCTCCGCTGAAGTCGATAGCTCGAAGGGACTCAAATTTCGAAAATCAGAATGTGTTCTTGAGCTTCAAACCAATTTCAATGCCATTCTTGCATGCAAGGCCCAAATCTCAAATATAATCATGCTAACATGGTTCCCTTACAAGATTACACCATTAGGAAGCTCAATTTCAAGGATCAAACACTTGCATGCTTCAAATTGACACCAACTGTCACGCCCCAAACCCGCCCCTAAAAGTTTGGGCATGACCCATTCGAAACCAGACACTAAACCTGTTATACATATCTTATGGGGCCTGAACGGAAGCATGCAATAATATAAAATACATCGAATAACATCCATTGAGCTACTTCTAACATGCCAGGATCTCAACATCACACTAAGTAAATATTATACAGACAGTTTACATCTATATGCCTCGACTCAACCCCACAAATAATGGCACATTACAAAAAAATAATAATGAAGAAGGAATTATTTACAATCAACCCAAAAATAGACATCTAATGCATAAATTGAAACTCGGCAAAACTTTACAAAACGAACGGCTTCAGGTGGTGCCTGGACGCCTCAAGGTTGACAAGAGGAACACAAGCTTTAAAGTTTGGGACTGAACTCCCGATTGGCTACCTAAAACATGCATAAAATACGTAATGAGCGAACTCAAGAATAATAGTACATAAATAATGTAATATTTTGTCTCAATAACTAAACGTAATCAGAGATACATATGATTAATTTCGTGCCGTGATTATTTCCAAAATAGCTATAGTCCAATTTCCTTAACAGAATGGCTTTAAGCCCAATTTATACAGAACAGCCATAGGCCTACAGATGCAGAACGATCATGGGTCCAGAAATAACAGTAATAATAGAACCAACAGAAATAGCAGAAATAACAGAAATAACGGAAATAACAGAACGCATCAGTGTGGCAACAGAACGCATAAAGCGTAGTAACAGGACGCATAAAGCGTAGTAACAAAAATAACCAATGTATGGACTCAAGAGGTGGCTCGTACGGATTCCAGAGGTGGCTCCCACCAAAGTGTAGCACTTCGTTCCGTACAGCACTTTGTTCCATACCAGAACATATTAGAATGACCTAACGGTCCAGAAATATCATAAACATAATCTTATCAGAAACAGAGTCTTATGCATTTCCAGATTCCAAACCATTTTCGTAATCATATTCATAGTCATTTCCATATTCAGATTTTTCATAAGATCATATGTGGTACACCCATTAGCCATCAGATCAGGTAGGTCCGAAGACCACAACAGGTAGGTCCGAAGACCACAACAGGTAGGTCCGAAGACCACAAATGTAGGTCCAAGACCACAACAGTAGGTCCAAAGACCACAATGTAGGTCCGAAGACCACAAAGTTGATACCAACGGTATTGTTACCCAGGGCGAAATATAGGCCACGGTATTGTTACCACGAGGGCCATCCGGACTAAGGGTGCCACAAATACTTTTTAGAAAATCGACATTCGCTTGTTCATTTCAACATATCATAGCTTTTCAAGAATCAATCATTTCCTATCATGGCATACGAAAATACATAACATAAGTTTAATAACGAGTTGATAAAAGTTAACAAAAGGCAACATAATTTACAAATTTTGCACGCTAAAAATACATAAATACCACAATTCCGTAATGTATATAGATTCCATTACATCAACAGTTTTAATAACTTATAAACCAACTTCACAGTGTTAATAGTTGTATGCAATTCGTATACAGAAGTATGGGTAATTCGTAGGATGGTACATTAACAATAATCATTAGCCATAACCCAAAATACAGAGTAAGTTCAGAATCATACCGGTGTGTGATCACTCTTTTAATGTTCATATCAATTCTTAATCAACACACATGTTAACATATTAGCTCACGGAGAATAGAATGTCAATAACATTATTGATTAACGGTCAATGACATATGTTTGAGGTACTATTACTCACAGTGATCAGGTGCGTGGTCCGCCCTTGTAGCTAACCCTACACAAATCACGTAATTCAAACATAATCCATCATAGCACAACATCATTTAATTCAACATTATTCAACACAACTCAATATAATCCCACACTATTTAACATTATTCAACTCAATGCCACCGAATATAATTCATCATAATTCAAATTAGGTTGCCAAGGCTCATTTCAACATTCCATGGCCAGGTTCACATCATCCACATTATCAACAAATCTTTCCCCCAATTTCCTTTCTCATTAAAACTTGATTTACCATGCTCATAATAAAGTTTATTCGCAATTTTTAAACATAATCTTCAAATATTCCCAAATTCAAATTAAACTTGAACACATACAATTCAACACCTCAATTTCATTATTCCACTTCCAATTTGGGCCAAAACATTGGGTATCATTATAAATCAATCTAGGGTTTCAAGAATAAAAAATGAGGATTTTTAATAAAATTCATACTTCTTAAATCACCACTTTTAATTCCAATTTTCCCAATGATTCTACATCTAGGATTCATATTTCATCATTTTAACCCACCAATTAAACTTCCAACATCTCAAACTCTAAATCCCCAAATCTCATAATATGCCCTAGATAATACAAATGAAGATTTTTGCATTTATATACTAAAGTTACCATCAATCCATCCATAGATGTAAGTATTGAGGAAATTTAGAACCCTTACCTCAAGACTCAAGCAAGGAGCAAAGCTTTGGGAAGAATCCTCCAAAATCTCAAAATTCCAATCGGTTGAAAATGCTCATCTTCTTACCTTCTTCACTTCTTGGTGGAAGATCTTACTCAAACCTAAGGGAAATGCAAGTATTTGGGGATCAAAACCTTAGGGTTTTCGGTCTTAGGGCAAGAGGGATCAAGAGAGGAAAGGAAAACATAAGAAATGATCTCAAAATCCCGTTTTTAAACCTGCTGTCCGGTATTCCCCGCCCGAGCGGACTGTTTTCCCCTCGAGCGGACTCGCCTCAAAGACAGATTCAAACTTTGAACAGGTATAACTCTCCCATCCGAACTCCGCTTTTAGGTCGTTTGTGTCCAAATTGAAGCCCCGGAAATAAGCTTTCCAATGGTTCTAACCTCACATCCAAATTCAAAGTGTGGACAAAGAAAAGGGTAAAGAGTGACGGCTGGTCACGACAATTTATTCTAATTAAAGCTTTTGGCCCAATCTTACTTTTGCCATCATATTACCACCACAACCAATACTCCAAAATAAAATAAGAAGGTTCCAAATACACTAATAAAAATGTCCAAAACAAACCCACACCTCAGAAATACAACTCAACCTAGAGGCTCGCCGAGGCAAAGTGGCATCAACAAAGCCGTCCGCCGAAGCAGAACTCCCCGCCGAGCGAGAATCACAACTCCTGAATCTCAAAGCCGTCGCACAATTGCCGAAACTCCAAGTCCGCCGAAGGCCAACTCTTCCGCCGAAAGAGGGAAGAATTTCGGTCACACACCTTCCTCCTTAAAAGAATTTCGTCCTCGAAATTGAAGAAAACCAACAGAAGACAGTTCAAACATAACCGAAAATCCCCACTTGATATAGAGAGGAATCACAAATACTTCGATCAATATACATATATCAGAATTTCAACCACAAGGAACCATTTGTAATCCCAAGTCCCTAACAACTAAGCGAACCACGTCAAATGAATGCTCAAGCTTTAATTCCAATTACTTCCCCAATAGTTCTAAAATTTCCCGTTAACATTCCCAATAACTCCAAAGCTTAATCTCATTATTCACAATCCTCATATATTTCATACCTTCCAAATGCTATAACAACTTAAAGACATTCAAACATGGGTTTACTCAATTATTCGATCACATGTGACTCATAAGCTGTGTCAATCTCTTTAGGTTCATAAACAAATTCTAACTCGATGACTTTGGGGCTCTTTGCTCCCTATCAGAATTAGACTTATTAAGCCAAATCAGATTTCGAACAAACTCCAAATAACCACTCAAATCTCATATCAAGGAATTACATGTTCAGAGTAGAGTATTAATAAAATCAAACACGGATCAAACTTTAATGATCATGCTTTCCAAATTACAGTAAAGTAATACTCATTTCATACTAGTTTTCCAAAACAGATAAGACAGAATAGTTTGAAGCTCAACATAGAATTTTCATCAATTATCAATTGAAGGACTTTTTCAGACATAGCAAAATATTTCTTTCGTAAAACTTGCCATCTTGGGAAAATTATCCGTAAACTTATCATATCATAAACTTGTCGAAATTGTAACATTGTTATCACTTCGTAAAAACACTTATCATATCGAACATTTCGTAACTCGAACTATGAATTTCCTTAAACATTGAATAGCATAGTTATATACTTTGATTGAAGCACAAGGCACAATACTATAAAAGCATATGATTGATTACATTCTGTAATTATGTCCATTACAGTCATGAATTCAGTTTTCTTAGCAGTATGAGTTTAAACCCAACATGTATAGAGTAGCCATAACTCCACCGATATAAAACGGCCATAGGCCCAGAAATATAAATACATATGTAACTGCAGAACTCAAAAAGTTATTCCAATACTATTGTATTTCCAGAACGGCCTTAGGCCCGGAAACATCGAATGGCCCGCGGCCCAGAATGTTACAGAATAAATCACTAGATGCACACAGACTTATATCACGGAAAAGATTTCTCAATCTCAAATTCTTAATACACAGAGGTAAGATTCAAATTCTTAATACACAGAGGCAGTAATTATTTATTGTTTTACAAGTGTCATATAGATAAACACATATTATAGGCGGGACTCTTCATGTCATTCGACTATTACTTAGAAAAAGTCCCAATTACAAGTTGCAGATTATCCATATACAGAACAGATTACAGATTACGAATTTCAGATTTCAATCACAGATTACAGAGGTCAGAATACAGAGTACAAAGTATAGATTCCCTATCAGAAGTCGTTGGTAATTTCCTTAGTTCACAAAATTATATTACTTACATACTGTCTCAAGGTCACTAATCAATTTCCCAAACATAGCTCACAATGCACAACAGTGCATTCACAGAAACATGAGATCCAATAGTGAGTTTGGTATTAGTTTACTTCCAGAACGGCTTTTGGTCCAGTATTACAGTTATTACAGAACGGCCTATTGGCCCAAAATAATCAGAACGGCCTTTCGACCCAGAATAGCCTTTCGGCCCAGAACAGCCTTTCGGCCTATTGAAATCATCAACCAGAAGCAAATTCACAATTTTAAAGGATCACCATATACAGAATTCCTTCTTATGACCGGTCATAATTAACACAACCTCAATTATTACATAAAACACATCTTATCAAAATATTCCAATACAGTAGCTTCTCCGAATTACTGATCTAATCATTGTTACAGTAAGGGAGTCATAACAGGCCATAAGGTAACAGATATATAACATTCCTTTAATCTTAGCTATATCCAATACTTAAATGTAAGCAATGTAAACAGCACAATTATATTACCATCATTTCCCCACAGATAGTGATCAATAGATAACATACATTGTATCTAACCATTTATATATAAGCTGACTTACCGGTCAGTTCAAATTCTTACCACGCCTCAAGAAGATAATATTCACGTTGCATGTCTTGCACTCTTCACCAGCCTATACAAAATAAACAAAGGCAAGAAAAGGACATACAACAGATATAAATTGTAGCCATCAGAGTTAATAACAGACAGTTAACGTTGCCATCATTCTTGTCTTTTCATATACTGATAACATATCATGCATGATGCCTAAATCTTTCTAGACATCCTAAAGCTCAACGGATTCGTGTGTGAGATGGCAACTCGTGCTCTGATACCACCTGTCACACCCCAAACCCGCCCCTAAAAGTTTGGGCATGACCCATTCGAAACCAGACACTAAACCTGTTATACATATCTTATGGGGCCTGAACGGAAGCATGCAATAATATAAAATACATCGAATAACATCCATTGAGCTACTTCTAACATGCCAGGATCTCAACATCACACTAAGTAAATATTATACAGACAGTTTACATCTATATGCCTCGACTCAACCCCACAAATAATGGCACATTACAAAAAATAATAATGAAGAAGGAATTATTTACAATCAACCCAAAAATAGACATCTAATGCATAAATTGAAACTCGCAAAACTTTACAAAACGAACGGCGGTGTGGTGCTCGGATGCCTCAAGGTTGACAAGAGGAACACAAGCTTTAAAGGTTGGGATGAACTCCCGACTACCTCTGTAAACAGCATGCACAAAATACGTAATGAGCGAACTCATGAATAATAGTACATAAATAATGTAATATTTTGTTTGAATAACCAAACGGTAATCAGAGATACATATGATTAATTTCGCCGTGATTATTTCCAAAATAGCTATAGTCCAATTTCTTAATGTAATGGCTTTAAGCCCAATTTATACGTAATGCCCATAGGCCTACAGATGCAACGATCATGGGTCCGTAAATAACAAAGAATAATAGAACCAATGTAAATAGCGTAAATAATGTAAATAACGGAAATAATGTAACGCATCACAGGGTAACAGAACATAAAGCGTAGTAACAGGACGCATAAAGCGTAGTAACAAAAATAACCAATGTATGGACTCAAGAGGTGGCTCGTACGGATTCCAGAGGTGGCTCCCACCAAAGTGTAGCACTTCGTTCCGTACAGCACTTTGTTCCATACCAGAACATATTAGAATGACCTAACGGTCCAGAAATATCATAAACATAATCTTATCAGAAACAGAGTCTTATGCATTTCCAGATTCCAAACCATTTTCGTAATCATATTCATAGTCATTTCCATATTCAGATTTTTCATAAGATCATATGTGGTACACCCATTAGCCATCAGATCAGGTAGGTCCGAAGACCACAACAGGTAGGTCCGAAGACCACAACAGGTAGGTCCGAAGACCACAACAGGTAGGTCCAAAGACCACAACAGGTAGGTCCAAAGACCACAACAGGTAGGTCCGAAGACCACAAAGTTGATACCAACAGCCACGGTATTGTTACCCCCGGGCGAGGGCCATAGGCCACGGTATTGTTACCCCCGGGCGAGGGCCATCCGGACTAAGGGTGCCACAAATACTTTTTAGAAAACTGGACATTCGTTTGTTCATTTCCAACATATCATAGCTTTTCAAGAATCAATCATTTCCTATCATGGCATACTGAAAATACATAACATAAGTTTAACAGAACGTAGCTGATAACTGTTAACAAAAGGCAACATAATTTACAGCTTGCACGCTTTCAAAAATACATAAATACCACAATTCCGTAATGTATATAGATTCCATTACATCAACAGGCCGGAATAACTTATAAACCAACTTCACAGTGTTAATAGTTGTATGCAATTCGTATACAGAAGTATGGGTAATTCGTAGGATGGTACATTAACAATAATCATTAGCCATAACCCAAAATACAGAGTAAGTTCAGAATCATACCGGTGTGTGATCACTCTTTTAATGTTCATATCAATTCTTAATCAACACACATGTTAACATATTAGCTCACGGAGAATAGAATGTCAATAACATTATTGATTAACGGTCAATGACATATGTTTGAGGTACTATTACTCACAGTGATCAGGTGCGTGGTCCGCCCTTGTAGCTAACCCTACACAAATCACGTAATTCAAACATAATCCATCATAGCACAACATCATTTAATTCAACATTATTCAACACAACTCAATATAATCCCACACTATTTAACATTATTCAACTCAATGCCACCGAATATAATTCATCATAATTCAAATTAGGTTGCCAAGGCTCATTTCAACATTCCATGGCCAGGTTTACATCATCCACATTATCAACAAATCTTTCCCTCAATTTCCTTTCTCATTAAAACTTGATTTACTATGCTCATAATAAAGTTTATTCGCCATTTTTAAACATAATCTTCAAATATTCCCAAATTCAAATTAAACTTGAACACATACAATTCAACACCTCAATTTCATTATTCCACTTCCAATTTGGGCCAAAACATTGGGTATCATTATAAATCAATCTAGGGTTTCAAGAATAAAAAATGAGGATTTTTAATAAAATTCATACTTCTTAAATCACCACTTTTAATTCCAATTTTCCCAATGATTCTACATCTAGGATTCATATTTCATCATTTTAACCCACCAATTAAACTTCCAACATCTCAAACTCTAAATCCCCAAATCTCATAATATGCCTTAGATAATACAAATGAAGATTTTTGCATTTATATGCTAAAGTTACCATCAATCCATCCATAGATGTAAGTATTGAGGAAATTTAGAACCCTTACCTCAAGACTCAAGCAAGGAGCAAAGCTTTGGGAAGAATCCTCCAAAATCTCAAAATTCCAATCGGTTGAAAATGCTCATCTTCTTACCTTCTTCACTTCTTGGTGGAAGATCTTACTCAAACCTAAGGGAAATGCAAGTATTTGGGGATCAAAACCTTAGGGTTTTCGGTCTTAGGGCAAGAGGGATCAAGAGAGGAAAGGAAAACATAAGAAATGATCTCAAAGTCCCGTTTTAAAAGCTGCTGTCCCGTAATTCCCGCTCGAGCGGACTGTTTTCCGCTCGAGCGGACTCCGCCTCAAAGACAGATTCCGAAACTTTGAACAGGTATAACTCTCCCATCCGAACTCCGTTTTAGGTCGTTCTTGTGTCCAAATTGAAGCCCCGGAAATAAGCTTTCCAATGGTTCTAACCTCACATCCAAATTCAAAGTGTGGACAAAGAAAAGGGTAAAAGAGTGACGGCTGGTCGCCGACAATTTATTCTAATTAAAGCTTTTGGCCCAATCTTACTTTGCCATCATATTACCACCACAACCAATACTCCAAAATAAAATAAGAAGGTTCCAAATACACTAATAAAAATGTCCAAAACAAACCCACACCTCAGAAATACAACTCAACCTAGAGGCCCGCTCGAGCGTGCAGACCAACAAAGCCCGCCGAACAGAACTCCCCGCCGAGCGGAGAATCACAACTCCCAGAATCTCAGGCCGTCTGCACAATTGCTGGAAACTCCAAAAGTCCGCTCGAGCGTCAACTCTTCCGCTCGAGCGGAGGGAAGAATTCTGGGTCGTCACACCAACTCACTTCTATCATTCATAAATTGTACATGCATGTGGTATATCACTTTCATCCTTAGTTCATATGATGAAAAGATGGTCAAGTACATGGCTTTCAACCAAAATGCAACATAAGTCATGTGATTCAAGCTCAAATATGCCAATTCTAAACAATTACATACATGCATGCATATATGGTCTTCCAACTCAACAAAACCAATTCAAAACATGCTCTTGACCATTAATTGACTTTGAACACACAAGATTACACACTAAACTCATGGATTCAAGAATCAATGCTTACCTAGAAGCCCAATCTATGGTTAATTCTTGAGTTGATCTTCAAATGATCAAGCTTTGAGGCCAAAATCCCAATTTCCCTCACTCTCTAGCCGAATCTCTCTTCTCCCTCAAGTGTATATCTCAGATGTTTTGAGTTGAGTAGAGCAAAAGGGAAGTGAGTGTTAATGCACAACAAGCCCCACTAAATCAAAATAATAATAATAAAATAATTGGGCTCTAATTCATCAATTTAATCGGTTTAAATTGACCAGAATCAATTTCCAATTAAATTTCACCGTAGGCTCTAAAAACTATGCCAATTGCAACGGCGTAATTAACTTCGGTTTCTGTAGCCGATAAGGCCCTCAATTTAATTCCCGAAGGGGACTATTCAAACAGATATTCCTACGGCGAACAGATATGAATTCAAAATCACATATTATCACATAATGGCACACAAAATCATGCTAAACACATAACCATAAACAAATTAAGGACCAATTAGCACATTACAGGATAGGGGTATTACAATAACCCCATAAAATGTCGTTACCTGCCAACAAGTGTGCATGTAGACAACATTATTAAACATGTAGATGTACTACATTGGTTTGTTGCATGCCTTCCTGTTATGGTTACTCATTTTGCCACAATGGCCGTAACAAATTCATAACACCACCTCGCCTTTTGATGGAATCCTTTTCCGTTTGGACCATCCAGGCAACTGCTTAACAATAGGTGGCCCTATGACTTAATACGCTGGTGTGAACTTGGGCTTTTCCACAGTTGGGATTAGGTGAATGGACCCAGAAGTTGCCCAAAACTCGTTAACATGGTGGAATTATTTGACAGAGTTGTAAATGTTCTTGCATCTATTCCAAAAAGCGACAACCACATGGGAGCAAGGGAAACCATTGAGTTACCACTAAAAACAAGAATATGTACGTATGCCGATGTCGACCAATACCAATGGGTGCGAACGAACCTCAAACACATTTTCGTCGGACTGACTAACAATCTATGATCTACTAGTTTTGAATGCCGATTCCAAATCTTTTTCCATCTTTGGGAAAAGCTCCCTAACCCATTTGGTATATTTAGCTTCATGCTTTGTCATTTGCTCCATAATTTAACCCCAATCGCATCCACAAATTGTGTAATGGGTAGATGACAAACTTCCCGTATCCAATTATTGAACGATTCCATAGCTGCACACGGAAATAAATATTATTGCTCGAGGACAAAATATCATTTTTAAAAAAATAACGTCACTAAATGATACTTGAGATAAGCATTTGCACAATGTCTTGGGTCCAAATCTTTTATGAAATTTCTCATCACAATTGGGCTACACTGTTTCAATATCTCAATCTTCTGATTAAAAGATGAAACTATAGGTGCATAAGCGCATTCGCGCAACTTTCGCATCAGCCCAATGTAGACAACCCAATTTTGACCACTCGTAAGACTTAGGCACTTTATTCTGAGCACTTGATGATGACAATTACATTGAGTAAGTGGTTTGAATTCTCAATAAAGGAATTCGAGTTCGAGCTCTAAACAATTCCAACCTGCCATACCTACTGTATTTCTACCCCAGAATTTTAGTATTGCACCTCGTACCAACCTGTATTAAACCTGAAAGTGTAGAATAGTGGGGATGCACTGAAGTCTAGCCAGACCTCAGTGACATCCGGCTGGAGACACCATGGTCTGGCCGGACCTCTTGACTTTTCAGGCAGTTTCAGCAGCAATCTGCCAGCTGCCCAAATTTGCTGATATTTTGATCAAACCTGCTCAAGGCCTATAAATAGCAAGGTTCAGACTGTTGTGAAGGGGGTTGAAAAACAATATAGAATTGGTTAGAGATATATATATCAAGTGTTAGTCAACAAGATCAAAGTTTAGAACGAATCAATATCAAGTGAGTTAGAAATATCAAGAGTTAGAAAAGATCAAAGCTACCATCCATTTTGTTCTTCCATAGCTTTGAAGCTCTCATATCATCCATACATACCAAAGTAGAGCTTGAACTTGGAACTTGGATTGAGACTTGAAGATCATAACTCAAACTTGAGGGTGCTTTGGAATCAAGTTTGGTTTACAACAAGAACACCTTCTCTACAAGAGGTAAAGCTTCCTCGTTTTCAATTCAATCTTTGTTCATCTTTTTCTTGTATTTTCATATTGTTTTGGGACTGTTTTAAGGGCTGAAACTTGTGATTAAAAGCTACCCAAAGGTGGAAGGGTTAATCACCCTTGCATGAACCTAATTCCAAGCTTTTATCCTTGTGTTTCCCACTTGTTTTCTCTAATTTTTGCCACTGATTTGGGGCTGATTTGAGGTTATTTTTCAACATCTAAAATATTTGATTTGAAGTTACAAGAGTGGAGGGGTTAGCCACCCTTCCTTGAACTTGTTTACTAGCTTTAATCTATTTATAGTTGTTCACCTTTGTAAGCTTAATTTCGGCACAATTTTATGCTATTTAGGGGGTTGTTTAATTTATTTCAATAATTTTGTTTTGCATATTATGTTTGTTTTATAATAACCAATTAATCAACTTTGCATAATCATCTCTACAATCTCCCTCCATTCTTTGATTATTTTGATTAGAAAGTTGTGAAAAATTAAGGTTGTTATTCAAGTATAAGAAAGAAATTTTTCCATGCTTAATGGTTTAATCTCTTCGGAGGTTCATTACCAAAGGCATAAAACTTTTTCATGCTTAATGGTTTAATCTCTTCGGAGGTTCATTACCAAAGGCATACATCTTTCTTATGCTAAAGCCAATCTTTTATTTTTTATTTCTCTTTATCATCGGTGTGTTAACTTTTAAAGGACTAACTTTCTAGTTAAACCCTTGGAAATCACCAGGGAAAGTGTCATTATAGCTTATTATCAAGTTTAGATTTCGAGTCATTATCGCTCACTTTAGGTTTTTCCTAAGTTATTATCACTCTTTTGAGTTTGACTAATCATTGTTGCACATCTTGGGCTTGACTTGAAATCCCTCATCACTTGTAAATGAGTTTGACTCTGCCTTTGTAATTTCCCCCGAAGAAAATAAGGCTTATTTTCTCGGGTTAAGTTGACGCTTGTTTCTCTTTATTATGTTTTGGACTTAGTAGATGTAAATATCACTTTTGAACAAAAAGGAGAAAAGATAAAGAAATGGAAAGGTAATAAAAAAATGCTAATAAAATTGATTAATTGGATTACAACCGACATAGAGAACTAATATTGGATTCGGTCAGACGTTATACCGAGTCTATTGTGTCAAGACTTGTCTTACATCAATTCATAGTGTTTTGATAAATCTTGAAGCGTCTTTACGGCCAGACGTTATGCCGGAATCTATTGTGTCAAGGATTGCCTTACATCAATTCATGATATTTTGATGAACCTTGAAGCGTCTTTACTTTCCTTCTTGAATTCACTTCATGATAGGAGGGAGGAGTGGTTATTATGCATTACATTTATTGATCTTTGTCCTATCATGTCTAAAGTCATCTTGCAAATAAACTTACAACCATAGATGGTTTGGGAACCGAATTCGCTCATCTCTTGAGTATTTTCTATGATAGAGAAGGGTAGAAGAGACAAACATGGCTAGGAATACCATGTCTGCACTGTTTCACCTCAGGTACAAAAAACAGATTTCCACAAAGAAAACAAGGTATGATTGGATTTATTTGGGGCTCGACTGAATCGCATTCTAGGTCGGCAAGGCTCCAAAAAATTGCAAACAATACACTTTTGGTTGAAAGCAATGATAGGGTGAAACAAAATAGTTCCCAATAAGGCAGACAGAGTAATTCCTGAGGAGCATCGTGTAATCATTGCATATTATTATTGTAACAAAATTAGACGGCCCCTTTTAGTTATTATTCATTCGGATTTGTAATAATTATTTATTCGGACACTTGGACATTTGTACCCTCATTCGCGGGAACAAATATGTAATAAGTTGTATGTCTTCCAACCCCCTATTCTTTCTCCATTTTATTTATCTGCTTATGATGGTTAGCATAGGGACATCGTATTTTCAAATTAGCATTTCCATGACTTGCATCTATTCGTTTTGCATGCATAAAAGTTCGGCTCATCATATTATTCGAATGTTAATTCCAACCCTTTTACTTGAATACGTGCATTATCACATGCCTTAAATTGACTCGCATGCCATGCTAGTAGCCGAGTTTATTACTTGCATGTTATATGTGTTGCATTAGTCATATTGCATTAATTATGATCATGCATTTTTTCTAACTATTTGCTTTCTTTTGACTCGCCTTCGGACATAAGGTAAGCATTTTTGCTTTAGCATATTGCATGAGTGTGATTGCTGCTATATCAAACATACTACCATGAGGCTAAATGCTTACTTGATATACCTGTTTGAATGCCTGTGGATGAAGGCTATTCACTAAAATTGGGATACATTGATTAATGTATATATATGCATATTCAAAACACTTTTTCAAAACAAACATGAAATCAAACGTTCCAACTTCTAGTAAAATTAATCTATACTTGTATGTTAATAAAATAAGAACATATACTATACATAAGAATCACATCATGATTAGTAGAGGCCGATCTTTGATTGGGTGAGTGGGGTGCTCAATTAATGACCTTCCCTCTCATACCTAAGTTCCCGAACTAAGACACTTTGGTAATGATGGACTAATGGCCTTTGGCGTGAGTCACAGTTTCCTAAATTTTCCAAAATAAATATTTAGGTGGCGACTCTGATATCTGGCAAAGCAGTTCATTTTTTCATTTAATTCAAAACATCGATTTTCCAAAAGAAATTGCCGGATTTGGACTATTTTTGTGTTTCCACTGTTTCACATTGCACTTGTGAAATAAGATTCAGAACCACAAGTGGAGTACGAACTATAAGGGCTATTCATTCTTCCGAAAGGGAGCATGAAAAGCCGAGTTACACCCAACTTTGTGCTCCTTGTTCACATACTTCATTCGGTCTCTCAGATTCATTTGAAGATGTAACAAGCAAAATGCGTGATGCGCTGAAGGGAAGACGAAAGGCGTTGATTACAACAAACCAGCATTAGGATCAAAAAAGAAAAATCAACGTTCTGGTGCCATCCACAACTTGTAACAACTGCTGCAAAACCGCTCCCAGTTACCTGCATTTTCCAAATCAATAATGGCAAAAGTGACCGGAAACAAACTTGAAATGGACACAAAAAATTAAAAGACGTGCATCCTGCTAAAAATGTTGAATGTGGCACCCCTAAACGGAGCATGAAGTGAACCCAATGTAATTCATATTTTTTCTGTGAACGAATTGTACACAAATTATAGGAATTAAAAAAAAAAATTCGTAAAAACACCTCGAAGATAAGAAACCCATACCTTGGTTACCCTTGAACCTCCCATTCAGAAACGTACCATCGAGAAACAAAAGTTGGCGGCAATGTTTGAACCCATCTATACATACACGAAACGAGATAAAATATCTTATGAACCTCCCAGTTTGTTAATTGAAATTCAAATTGATGTAACTTTGTGGGTTGTGCTCTGTAACGGCATTGCTGTACCACCTGAGTTGATTGAACGACATAGCATGGTCTCCATATACTTCACCCCTCACTTTCTCTACCCCCAACCATGCAACCTGATAACTAATGTCTAGCCTGTAGTCGTTTTTCATATCGAACACCACGTCCGTTGCACATGTGAGTGGTTGTTTGCGCACACAATCCACATTGACATTAGGCACCAAATCTAACCTTGTACGCAGGTTCCTGTAAGTCCGTACAATAGCACCACATGAATGTAAACTATTAAACTTCTTCAAACATAAAACCCCGTTGGACGTCGACACCCTTGCGTGAACTAACAATGCACAATCAGTTGACGTTGCGAACTTACACACAGCTATGATTCGCATGGAATCATTCTTTAAATACTTAAATTGAAACCCACATTTGACGACATACTTGGCAAGTACCGTCCAGAATTCATGTACACTACCCCAAAAAGATTGACCAGCATGTGTAATACTATATGCCCAAGCAACAGGCAGAAACATCTTGGATTTGTGATGACAATATAACAGAAACAAATCCGTTTAGTCTTTCATATCACACATTCGTTCATCCCCAATGTCGCTCGATTCAAAATTATCAGATTTGGCAACCCCTCATCCAACGCTGGACAAAACACTTTGCGTTTGAATGAGTACATCAATATGATCAAGACCGAACAACTTTGCAAGGAATAACATGTTTTGAACATCGTCGTCACAATCAACTTTAAACTTATTGTATCCGGGAATAGTGAACAATAAATACACCAAACCCGGCACCAAAATATCAAACTTACCATACGCAATATCAACTAGATGTCCAAATGTAAGATTTCGATGAACGTGAACAACTACATTAATCTGTCCATAGGTACACAAAAGCAAAACTGCAAACTCCATACCTGCAGATAAACAATAATGCATGATAGAAATGATACAATTATTAGCAACGCATCTCCAACCTATGACATAACGCAACAACCGTAACGCACCAAGAACAAAACACCAACGTAAACTGACATCGTAGCCTTACCAACTGATCGGAGCCTAAATGTTACACATTTGACTCGCTAACATACATTTTATTAGTCCATTAATTTATATTATTTTATAATTTTGTGTGATTTTATATATTTGTACATATTTTAATGGTTTGTACATAAATTAGTATAAATAATACATTTTAGATATTTTATATTATATTAGATTATTTAAATAATAATATAATATAAATAAATATAAAAAAAACAAATAAACAAGAGGCAGTTGGAAAGGAAACGAAAGAAAGGGAAGAAAATGATAAAAGAATGAAAAGGAAAAGAAAGAGAAGAGCCACACCTCCCACACCCCTCCTCAACCATTATATATAGATAATAAAATATTATATTATTATATTATTTGTATTATTAATTTGTTTTTGCTTTCTTTTGCAGGTTGAAGGCTATAAAAGAAGAAGAAGAAGAAGAAGAAGAAGAAGAAGAAGAAGAAGAAAGAGAGGGAAGAGGCAAAGGCTTCAACCAAGGAAGCCAAGGGAAGAAAGAGAGATGAAAAGAAAGAAAGGGAGAGTGGGAAGGTTTAGAATGTACATATTTTATAGTAGTTGTAACATTAGTATGTGGAACTAATTTCCATTTCTTATGGTAGAGATGAAACCCTAACCAAGTAATTAGAGTTTATTGTATTTAATATTTTTAGTTTTGATTTAATTTAGATAAATTGTATAACTTTCAGATATTTTTGTGCAATAAATGTTTGATTCAAATCATGTTATACAATTGTTTTCACTGTTGTGTATTAAAATTGTTAAACGAGTCATACCTAGTAAAACGAATTGTACATCAACCTTGGTTTAATTTAGTTTAGTGGTGACGGTCCATGCTAAGTGAAAATGATTCGTGGCTTTCTGGTTTTGATATACAAATCTTCTTGATGATGTATTTCTGATCAACTTACATCATTTTATCCAAATTAATGATTTTCTAAAAACTAATACAATAACCCTTGATTATAAAGTTAGTGATAGATTCAAAACCCTAAAAAATTTCTTAATTTATTTTATATTTTATTAATTTTAGTTTTATTTATTTTCAAAATCAATTTTCTTAAATTACTTTAATTACTATTTTCGTATAACAACAACTTGATTAGTCCCTGAGGATCGACACCTGGTCTTAACCGCTATACTTCGGAAGAGTAGTTATTACTTGGTTATAAATATAATTTTTTTGGTGTGCAAACGATCATATCAATTTTTGGTGCCGTTGCCAGGGACTAAAGGTAAGTTGTTTGATTCAGAGGTAATTTTTATTGTAATTCATTTATATTTTATTTTAATATATACATTTGTTTTTTTTTTTCTTGTGCAGGTGCTACTAATTTTTTTTTTCCTGTGTGTAGATTGTCTTATGGAGGTAAAATAAAAAATACAAAAAAAAATACATTAAAAAAAAGGAAAAAAAAATCCATATTGTGACACAAAGGAAATACTCGTGCTGGACACTATGGATGACCTTTGTTGGACGTATAACTTTGAGGATTAAAAAAAAACAAAAAAAAAATACCTTTTAACTATTGACTACAAACTGCTAACTACTAACAACTAACATTTATTTTATTGTAATTTACTTTATCTCATTTTTTTTATCTCCTTGGGAGGTTTTATACCCCTTTTTATTTTTATTGCACTTTTATTTATCGAAATTTACTTACCACATTTTTGTTCTATTTTGTTTTGTACTAATTTGTAGGTTTTTCTTTAGTGAGTTTTTGAAGAAAAAAAAAATGGTGAGTTAAGTATTCTTGTAAAATCCTTTTGATAGAAGTAAAAGTTAGAGTTATCTAGTGTTTTGGAGCCTTGTGTTTAGTTATAACGATTCTTGTTTAAACCCGACCCGTTTACTGTTTTGGATCCATGATTCCTTCTCTTATTTGGTTCTTCATATCCTTATTCATCTTATTCATGATTAAGTTTGGTTGTTTGGATGTCTTTGTTGCATTTGGCACAGGTCAGGAGTTTTTTTTCAATTGAACTGTTGCCCAGATTTTGGTCAGTTCGCTCGAGCGGTCCTTTGGTCACCCGAGTAGTCTTTGAGAACTTCCAGTATATTTGTAGGTCTGCAAAAGTACTACGAGTGTGTTTTTTTTGCTGAAGCGGTGTTTCTTGTGCTCGAGCGGTCTTGGCTTGAGCGATTAGACCTTGTCTACAAAACCACTGAGAGTTTGATATTTGCATTCGAGCGATGTCTTCGTTTGTGTCTGTGCACTTGAGCGATAACTTGGTTCGTTTGAGCGGTCTCACTTATTGTGTTTGGTCGCTCAAGCGGTCTGCACGTATATCAGTTCGTAATAGCCACTTTTTCATCTCTCTCTCTCTCTCTAAACATTTCAAAACCTTAAATCTAGACCCTCTCTCTCTAAAACTCATCTTCAACCTCCAAATACTCTTAATCCATTGATCTTTACATCCTAGTCCTTTTGATATAAAGGTAGAGCTCACCTAGAGCTTCCATTTGATTGGAGCAAAGTTGATTTTCAGCTTCGTTGGGGTTTCCTCACTCTCTCTTGCCTTCCAACTTCGAGGTAAGGATTTCTCCACACTTTTTTAACTTAGTTATTTGCTTTTCTAAACAAGATTGTGATTTGGGAATTTTTGGATAAACCTAGAGTTTTGGTTTTGAAATCAAAATAAGGGTTTTCAAAATGGTTTCTTGGAAATGGTTGGGAGGTTGTAAAAGTGGTTGAGTTATGATACAATGGTGGATTTTATCATTGGAATTGATTTATAAATAAAATGAGATTTTGTCCTAAAATGTGAATACTTGGTTTTGTAAAGAGGAAATAAAATGATGTTGGGTTTTATTGAATTGGAATGATGATAATGATGGTGGTGGAGTTGGATATGCATTATCACTCCCATCTTGAAATTTTGGAAAGTTTATCTTTTTTGGAAATTATCTATCTATTTAGAGATATCTTGTGACGCCCCAAATTTTTAGAACATCATAAAATTCAAATAACAAAATAACTTGCTAAAACAAAATGTTCAACATATAATTAGGGAAATTTAAATTCTCACATAGTCAAAAGTTTAACAACAACAACAACAACGACAACAAAAATAAAATAAAAAATGATAATAATAATAATTAGCAAGTCCACATACAACATTAGAAAATATTATAACATTCTTAATTACTAATACATAAAATTTTATTTTGCTAAAATCTTGACTTCAAGTTAGCTAAGGTTATCTATTAGTAGCAGCTTCAAATTCAGCTTTAGTCTCTTCCTCGTCATAATTTGGCATAAAACGCCAGGGCAAAAAAATATATGCCATGAGTTTTGCAACACAATAAGCAAAAATATAACCAATCTACCATTCTTTTTTCTAAAAAAAATAATCAGATTAATAATCATGACAATTAAAATAATAATAAAATTAATAGCATGATAAATATAACAACCATTATAATAATTTCAACAATTTTCATACTTTAGGTGACACTCAAAATCTCACCAAAGAGATTTTCTAACCAACCACTAAGTTATGACCACGGTTAATTTAAAAACCCCACATTGGTCAAATATTCAAAAACTACTAAGGATGCCGACACCCAGAGTTATATACCTAAGCTGTGGCATCCATGGTCTGCCCCAAGGAAACGGTTTGCCAGGGGTACGTAACCTCCCAATGTGCCACCCGCACATCCACCCTTATCCCAAAACCAAATACTGATAAAGGTTCAAATAAGTCCTATGACATCTTTAGGGTTTCGCGACACAATGATATAAAAATTAATAAAAACCAGGGCTCACCCTGAACTATCGGTATTGACCTATATGTACTGTTAATCATTTCAATTAGTTTTTATATTGATCACAAATAATTCAAATTTCAATCACCAATAATGTTATATTATTTCATTAAAATTCCCAACACAAAATATTATACATGTCACACATTAATTAATCAATGTACAAAATTTAAATAAATAGTTAAATTGAACCATGACATGAAATGATAATTTAGATACAAAAAAATAAGCCGCAATCACACGCATGCATGGATTTTTTTAATTTACAAGATTTAATTAATTAGACTATTAAATTTTAGTCCAAATAATAATTTTGACTCATTCTCAATATGCCCAGAAATTTCAGAATATATATTTTGTAATTAAAATTATAAATAAATTATTTATACGGTTCTAAAATTTGTAAAAATCTATAGAATATTCAATTAACATCTTATGGTCATTTTTCAGAAAGCATTTTCCTAAAATTAGTTACAAATAATTCTAAAAAATTTCAATAAATTTTATGACACAGATTTATCACATTTTATTAAATTAATTCCATCCTTAAATTTATAAATCAATTCCATAATCTAACAATTTATTACGAAACAAGACTCCTTAAGTTTCAATTTTTATTTAGAAATTACCAGATTTTCTTTAATATAGGATTTTTAATGATTTTTCAAACATACAATAAAATTTGTTTACAACTCTAGAATTAATTAAAATTTTGTATATATTCGTATAGTAGTAGAAACATTGTTACAAAAATTCCTGGATAAACTAGACATTATTCTTAATAACTTTGTAGAAGAAATCATCTCAAAATTTTGAGTATAAAATTGTCCAAAATTTTGTACAACTTTCTGGCAGATTTAAGAGTCAAATAAAATCTTTAATCATCTCTTTAATGGCATAAATTACACATGCAAGTCTAATTTCCACAATAATACAATGATTTTAAGACTACAAATATCTTCAAATATTTGATATACAAATCATAAAATTAATATACAACTCTAAATAAAATTCTATCTATAATTATTGCTATGAACACAATTTGAAATTTTAACTTTTAAAAAAATGAGTGGGTTGAGAGGATTTTCTTACTTAGTAGTAGGGTTGAAATGGAGTGATGAAATGGTAGGAAAATATGTAACTTTCTTGATCCTCTACTCTACTTCTTTTCCCTACTTATCTTTCCCACAAAACTTATTTTCCTTTCTCTTCACTGATCCGGCGAAAGCGAGCATTTACACACACACACACACACACACACACACACACACATATATATATATATATATATATGTGTGAAATCACCCTGCTGAGCCCTCTCTCTCTCTCTCTCTCTCTCTCTCCCTCTCTCTCTCATCATTCTATTATGTCTAATCAGATCTTCTAATTCCAAGGGATATCATGAGGGTCTACATTCTACAATGACATGCATACAAACAAGTGGCATTCACTGCCACCGAAAATTTGAAATTTTGATTTTTTTTTTTTTTTTTTTGTATTTTTGTATTTTTGTGTGGGTTTCTTAAAATTAATACACTAAGGTTTTTAACTAAGGTATTTAGTAAGGATAATTATCATGTTGAATCCTTAATAATTTATAAACAATAAATATGGAATACCTACAAAATTATTATTCTTAATAATGTCTTTATTAGTGATTGAATTAGATTAATTTAATAATCTACTTATATGCTAACATATATTTTAGATAAAATCAATTAATTAATTTATTCATTTAATTAATTTTTTTAAATAAATAAATACGGGTTCTCACATATCTGTTTTGGGCTATTGGTATGATTGTTGTACATATTGAATGAGAATTAGGAGAACTGAAACTAATTTCTCATCCATTTGTATTGAGCATTGTTAAATATTTAACACATTGGAAATATATATATATTTTTTTGAGAAAAATAGGTGAATACCTTGGTGAATCTGGGTAGGGGGTGTGGTTGTGGTATTATGTCAGCCTGTGTGTCCTTGGTGAAAGTCCAGAAATTCGCGCGATTAAGTGTCGAGCCTTCCGATTAGTACTGCTAAAAATGGTAGTTGGTAGTGCTTGTATAGCCTACTTACAGGCACGTACCTAGAGATTCCCAGTGATTGTATCCACTGCCAGGAAATATTTTCATGGAATTGTGATATAAACCAGGCATTGCATGGTTTTAGAAGGAGATATAAAATGTTTTGGCACGAGCATTTGCATATGAATTCACCTTATAGTTTTGTTAAGATTTATACATTTGTTAGAGTATCTCTATTGGGTTTTGGCTCACCCTATGCGGAAAACCATTTCCAGGTACTAATGATATGCCTCCACCAAGGCTGTAGCTTGGGAGGACTTGGAGCCAAAAGCTTCTTGTTGTAATTATTTTGTATAAGCCTAGGGCTTTATTTGTATTGAGTTTCAAACTCTTTTTTTTTTTTTTTTTTTTGTAGCCAAGCATCATTGTGGAAAATTGTAGCCAATAAGGCATTACTTTATTGGTTTAACTTTTGTTTTGTATTTCTTACTTGTGGCCCATGCTGTAGATTCAGGATTAGGACTTATGAATGTATAACTGTATGTGTAACCTTTTGTATAATGGAATCATATGAATGAAAGACAATACTTTGGCACATGTTGTTATTTAATTAATATCGTAGGATGAATTATGATTATTATTTTCAAGGCGTCACAATTTGGTATTAGAGCTACCGGGTTTGAGTACTTTGGGATCGTGGGATGTAGCTTTTACTAGAATATGTTATCTTGCTAGCTTGTGTTAGAGTAAAATTGGTATGGTATGTAATAACATGCTTATGTGGCTAGATGGGTATGAGATTTAATTTCTAACATATTGATTGGGTCTATGAGTTTCTAGAAGTCCTGTTAGAAGAGCACTTGATCACTGCTATTTATGACTGGAGCTCTAGTAACGTCGCGGGATGATCATTATCTAGAAAGGAAATTTGTATGTGTTTATGTGACTACGTGTTTATGTGGAGTGAATTAATTGTTGTCCATTGCATTAGGACGTGAGTGAGTTAGTTTCGGTGCATTTGTAAGTGTACTAATCTCTTATGTTACCTTCATTAGGATGTCAGGTCATGGACATGGTTGTGGTAGGCGTGCTAGGCCTAGACGGTAGGAAGTGTCGTTACCAAATAATATTCCGGCACAAGAAGAAGGGGTTGGTCAGGGCAATGTGGCCGAACTAGTAAGTCAGCAAGCCATGGGTGCTTTAGCCCGTGAGATGGCTGGAGCTTTGTAGGAATCCATGGACATTCTTAGAGCTGATAATCAAGTTCAGGCCCATGTTGCTGAGGCAGGGCTGTCATTTCTGAAGAGGGAGTTCTTCCTGTCTAATTCGGATGAGTGTTTTAGGGATCCAAAGGAGCCACTAAAGGTGGATAAGTGGCTAGAGCAGATGGTGAAAACATTGGAGATGCTTGGCATTGAGGACAATGGGCTGCGAGTGACCTTGGCATCTTTCCAGCTGAAGGGGAATGTGGGTCAATGGTGGAAGTTTGTGCAGGGCCACATCGGGTGACTTGGGAGGCCTTTGTCTATGCTTTCTAGGATAAGTTTTTGCCTCCCACTGTTAGGGAGAAGTTGAGAGAGCAGTTTTTGAAGCTCAAGCAGCTTAACACGCCGGTGGCCAACTGCCTTTACTAGTTTGTCGAGGTTTGCACCGGAACTTGTGGCGACGGAGGAACACCATTGCATTGAGTTCGAGAAGAGGTTGAGGATCGAGCTTCTTTTCAAAGTGGCTAGGTCCATGATTAGGGACTATGGACACCTTGTGAAGGCGGTAGCTCATCTTGAGACCATGGTTCAGTTGGAGGATAAGCGGATGAGGGGCTCTAGGTAGAGGAGTTAGGAGGTTCATGGAGAGACTAGGGATAGCAAGAGGTAGAGGGGTTCCACCCCACAACAGTCCCAGGGAGCACAATCTAGATCCACTTTTTCTATACTGAGTTTTGGGTCAGGTTGAGGTGGTCAGGGTGGGATCACTTGTTTCAAGTGTGGTCAGCCAGGCCACAAGTCTTTAGTTTGTCTGTATCTAGGAGGAGGGCAATAGTCTGCACCGTCTGTGGCTCGTCCTCAGAGCCACAGTCTGGGGAGAGGGCAACTGCCTACCTATTATCAGTGTGGGCAGTCAGGGCACGTAAGAAGGTTTTGTCCTTAGTCAGGTGGCACATCTGGTGCGTCTAGTTCGAGGCAGACATAGAGCCATCAACCTATACCATTAGCTTAAGCCTTGAAGGCTAATTAGGGAGCCTCTTTGGCCCAATCAGTGTTTCAAACTTATGCTCTGAGAGGTGAGTAGGTAGGGTAAAGATCTTCAGGGTGTGTGTATGCTATCACCATGCCAGATTTGTTGCCAGCACCAATGGTAGTCAGAGATAACTTCTTGTTGTGTAATTCTATTGCCAATGTGCTGATTGATATTGGTGCATTACATTCTTTCATTTCGTCTATATTTGCATCAGCCTTGGGGTTAGAAGTGGTGCAGTCCGTATCTCCACTCAGGGTAAAGTCACTTGTTGGTGGTAAGGTTGTGTTGGACCAGGGGTGTAAGGGTTGTGAGATAGAGGTTGCCGATCACCGACTTCCTTTCACTTTTGTGTTGATTGATATGTCAAGTTTTGATGTTATTTTGGATATGGATTGGTTGTCATCCTATCGGGCCATTATAGACTATTACGGTCAGAGAATTACGGTGTGTACCTCGAGTGGTGATTGTTTTTATTTCTGGGGGGACTGAATTGATAGAGCTTTGTTGCCAGTGTATGATTCGCGTGGTCGGGGCAAGCTTAGTCTCCTTTATGATACATTTTTGGGTGTTGAGAGTGATGTGGTCCGAGTAGAGTTATCGAGGGTAGTTTGTGAATAACTGGATGTCTTTCCCGAGTATCTCACTAGTTTACCACCTCACCATGAGATTGAGTTCTCTATCGATTTAGTGCCTGGCACAGCATCGATTTCCATGGCACCGTATAGATTTGCACTCACCGAGCTAACAAATTGAAGATTCAACTCCAAGAATTGCTAGATAAAGGTTTTATCCACCCTAGTACTTCGCCTTGGGTGGCACTGACTCTCTTTGCTAAGAAAAAAGATGGCACATTGCGACTTTGTATTGATTACCGGAAGTTGAACCAGGTAACTGTTAAGAATAAGTACCCACTACCTCGTGTAGATGACTTGTTTGACTAGTTGAAAGGGTCTTGTTGCTTTTCTAAGACAGACTTGAGATCGATTTATCACTAGCTGTGAGTGAAGGATGAACATATCCAAAAAAATGGAATTCTATATGCGGTATGGCCATTATGAGTTCCTAGTGATGCCTTTTGGGCTAACCAACGCACCGTCCTTGTTTATAGATTTGATTAACCAAATCTTCTGTGAGCGTCATACCCCGAGCCTGCCCCTAAAAGTTTCGGTCATAACCGGGCAGTAATCCGTAGATTACCGAAGGCCTCAAACGTACATACAGAATATTTTATGCTAATAGGGCAATAAGCGGAAGTATATAATAATGAGAAGTCCATTGAGCTATGCCAATATGAGCAAAATTATGAAGCTAACCTCATAACACATTCAAAACATTTACATGCCCATGCAAAAATATAAGTGCCATAGGAATTTGTACATATCGTTTACAACCCAAGACCATAATAGCAAAATAAAATAAAGTCAAGGTATGGTGTGAGTCACAGACAAAACTCCATTTCAGAGGTAGGACTCGATTGGGTCACAAAAATAGCTCCTAAAGCTAACTCTAGGGGTATGCTCCATGCTGCGGATCACCTATATGTGCATACATAATATTGGGTGAGCGAAGCTCAATGAAGTAAAGCAGTGTAAATAAATAATTGTAAAGTTCTCACAATATCCATAATCATATCAACAGAATGGCCTTAGGCTTATCATATCAGAACGGTCTCAAGCCCACAAAGTTCAGAATAGCCTCGGGCCCATATATAAGCAGAATGGCCTCGAGCCCACATATTAACAGAACGGCCTCGGGCCCAATCATATTAACAGAACGGCCTCAAGCCCATTCATATTAACTGAACGGCCTCGGGCCCAATCATATTATAGCATAAACAAAACAACCTGAGGTCTATGTTGCACATGCCATATAACTTTTAAAAATTTCATTCATTTCCATCAAAACACAATGTTGGTACAATTCCCAACTCGTGGCTCAAAGTACACAATTAAGAATATATATGTACAATATTATTACTCACAGTGCGTTAGGTCCCGCGGTGTTTCCTCCAGCATACAACCTACACAAACATTTCACACACACATTCGACGAATAATCCGTTCAATTCATAGGCTTTCTTTTATTAATTCATTTTACGATTCGTTCATTTTCCAATCATCTATAGGCATTGCAAAGGGACAAAACATGCTCAGAAACAAAGTCAAAGGGTCGGGGAAGTTAAAAAAAGAAGACAGATATTTCTCCTGATTTCCGTACGTGCGGAAGCCCCTTACCACACGTGTAGAAAGCGTGTCCTTTTATTTCAGTGGCAAAGTGCAGCCTTGCCCTGTTTTCCCCATGTGCGGTTGTGAGCCCTGTATGTGCAGCCATGAACCCCAAGACGTAGTCATGACCAAGACGTTAGTCCCGGGCCGCTCGGCAATCTGGTCAAGAGAAACTTAAGTTTCTAGGTTGATTTTCAAGCCCCAAATCATGTAAAAATAACTTAAAAACATGATATACTAGCATGATATAAGGGTAATTGCATCTCAAACACATCAATCATGAGCCAATAACAAAATCAAGGTCTCATCTTCTTCATCACTTCATAAATTTCATGATCAAGCTCAAACACATAAATACATGGATGGTCCTTCAACAAATCTTTGTTGTATGCACAATCTAGGGCTCATTTCATGCACTAATATCAAGATTGGACTCAAATCAAACAAATATGAAGAGATTTCTTGCATTTAGTTCAATCCATTAGATAACTCAAACCCTAGCCCAAAATTCCCAATTTCTTCTTGATTCCATGAAAAAGATGAGTTAGAGACAAAGATTATAAGTAGAATTTCATACCTTAACCCAAGTCTAAGGTTTACCCTTTGATACACTTTTAAAACCCCGCTCTTCTTCTACCTCTGACTCTAACTCACTCTAGCAAGCTCTCCACCAAATGAAGAACATAAGAGGCCAAACACAAATATGACTTATCACAAAAATTTTAATTTAATCACTACGAATCGTAATTTTTCAAAATTTCACCGTA
Source organism: Camellia lanceoleosa (assembly GCA_025200525.1). Lineage (NCBI taxonomy): Eukaryota > Viridiplantae > Streptophyta > Magnoliopsida > Ericales > Theaceae > Camellia > Camellia lanceoleosa. The sequence continues at coordinate 82,419,878 of CM045772.1, read as the reverse complement.
AGCTCTATAAATCATGCTAATCACAGATTATGGAGCCAATTTTTCTTTATCGCACCTCTAAGGCTTTCAATTTCAATTGAAAGTTGTAATTGCAACAGATATTCCTACGTTCAACAGATATTATTCCAAATTTACATAGTTCACATACTCAAACTTGCAAATTCATATCAAACACATAATCACATGCATAATTAAGTAGAGTACAGGTTGGGTTATGACAGTCTTTCCCCTTTAGGAAGTTTGGTCCTCTAAACTTGTTTACCTCAAGTCGGGAACAATTCTGGATATCGTTGTCTCATTTCTTTTTCTCGTTCCTAAGTGGCTTCATTTCCATAATGTTCTCTCCATTTGACGTTTACCATTGGGATAGTTTTGTTCCTTACTTGCTTGACTTGCCGGTCAAGGATTCGAATAGGATTGTCCTCATAAACCATATCGTCATCTAGCACAATCTGATGATAGCCAATGACATGAGAAGGTTCTCGAAGGTAGCTTCGCAACATTGATACATGGAACACATTATGCACTTGCCCCATGCCTAGTGGTAAAGCAATTTGATAGGAAACTGGACCCAATCTTTCTAAGATCTGAAATGGCTCTATGTACTGGGGTGACAATTTCTTTTTCTTCCCAAACCTTGTGTGTCCTTTCATTAGAGTGACTTTGACAAAAGCATGATCCATAACTTCAAATTCTAAGTCTCTCCTCCTTTGATCCACATAGCTTTTTTTTATTGACTTTGAGCAGTTTTTCAATCTCTGTTGGATGCTCAGAATCTTTTCCATAGTAACTTGTACAATTTCAGGCCCAATCAATGACCTATTCCCAACCTCGGTCTAACAAATTGGAGTTCGACATTTCCTCTCATACAAAGCTTCATATGGTGCCATTCTGATACTGGAGTAGAAAATGTTGTTACATGCAAATTCCGCCAAAGGTAAATGAGTTTCCCAACCTTCGTGAAAATCCAAAACACACATCCGGAGCATGTCCTTCAACATCTATATAGTTCTTTCAGATTGTTCGTCAGTTTGTGGATGAAATGCGGTACTGAACCTCAATTCCGTCTCCAATGCTTTTTGTAAGATTTGCCAAAATCTTGACACAAAGTTAGAATCCTATCTGATACAATGGAAACTGGAACACCATGTAATCGAATAATCTCAGCAATGTACACCGCAACAAGTCTATCAACATTATAAATAGTCTTCACAGGAAAAAAGTGAGCAGACTTGGTCAATCTATCCACAACAACCCATATAGAATCTATACCTTAGGGTGTTCAAGGTAAGCCCACAATAAAATCCATAGTTATGTGCTCCTACTTCCATTTTGGAATAGGGAGACGTTGAAGTAACCTCACCGGTCTTTGGTGTTGCACTTTTACTTGCTGACATTGAAGGCACCTTGAAATAAACTCTGTAATTTCTCTCTTCATATTGGGCCACCAAAAAGCTTACTTGAGATCTTGGTACATTTTGGTATTCTCGGGATGTACAAAGAATCGACTTGTGAGCTTCTTCCAAGGCTCTTCCTTTAATTTTGGAGATATTAGGAACATAGAATCTTCCCTAGAATTTCAACACTTGAGCTTCCAAAGAAAATCCCGGTCCCGGCTTTGTTTCTATCTCATCATGTACTTTCTCGAGAAATTCATCCTCCAATTGCCTTTGTCTAATTTCCTCAATAATAACCGGTTGTGCTACCATTGCGGCTAACATTCCATCCCGTTCATGTAGCACAATCTCCACTTCCATTCTTTCTAAGTCAAGCAATAGTTCATTCCGCTCTGTATGCAAACATGCTAAATTTCCCATTGATTTTCTACTAAGTGCATCCGCTACTGTGTTGGCTTTGTCAGGACGGTAATGAATCTGCAAGTCATAATCTTTGATGAGTTCCAACCATCATCTTTGTCGCATATTAAGCTTCTTTTGAGTAAAGAGATATTTGAGGCTCTTGTGATTGGTGTAGACTTCACATGTTGCTCCATAAAGATAATGCCGCTATATTTTCAATGCAAAAACCACGACAGCTAGTTCTAAATCATGCGTAAGGTAATTCATTTCATGTGGCTTCAATTGTTGAGATGCATACACAATTACTCTTCGATTCTGCATAAGTACACACCCTAATCCCTTATGAGAAACATCACTATAAACAACAAACCCTTTCGTACCTGATGGTAAGGTGAGGACCGGTGCTGTTGTGAGCCTTGTTCTTAATTCTTGAAAGGCAGACTCCCTCTGTTCTGTCCATTCAAATGGTACACCTTTTTGAGTCAACTGGGTGAGTGGTACCTTAATCTTGGAGAAATCTTTAACAAATCTTCGGTAGTAACCTGCTAAACCCACAAAACTGTGTACTTCTATAACATTGCTAGGAGCCAATTCACAATAGTTTCTATCTTTTGCAGATCGACAGACACACCATCCTTGTTAATCACATGTCCCAAAAATAGAACTTTATTCAACCAAAATTCACATTTCTTCAATTTTGCATGTAACTTCTTATCCCTAAGTTTTTGAAGAATTAATCTTAAGTGTTTTTCATGTTCCCCCTGCTCTTCGAATAAATAAGAATGTCATCAATGAATACCACCGCAAACTCATCCAAATACGGTTTGAAAATCCGATTCATTAAATCCAGAAAAGCTATTGGTGCATTTGTAACCCCAAATGGCATAACTAGAAATTCATAATGACCGTACCTGGTTCGAAAGGCGGTCTTTTCAACATCCTCTACTTTGACTTTCAACTGATGGTACCCGGATCTCAAATCAAATTTTGAAAACACTTGTGCCCCCTATAATTGGTCAAACAAATCATCAATCCGTGGTAAAGGATATTTATTCTTCACCATTACCGTATTAAGTTCTCAGTAAACAATACACAACTGAAGGGACCCACCCTTCTTCTTCACAAACAAAACAAGTGTGCCCTATGGTGATGTAGTCGGCCAAATGAACCCTTTGTCAAGCAATTCTTGCAATTGTATTTTTAATTCCTTCATTTCTACCAGAGACATTCTGTGCGGAGCCTTAGAAATCGGTTAAGTACCCGACACAATATAAATGACAAATGCAATCTCGCAGTCTATCAAGTCCCCTAGCAACTCCTCAGGAAATACATCTAAAACTCATTAACAATTGGAATATTTTCAACACACACATCGATTGTCTCTACATGCAAAATGCTACACAAATAACCCTTACAACCCTCCTGAAGTAGTTTACAAGCCTTCATAACTGAGATTAGATAGGGTGGAGAAGCTACCCCATGTCCTACAAAAGTAAAGTCATCTTGGCCCAGTGGGTAGAAAACAACTTGCTTAGACACACAATCAATGGTTGCATGATACTTAGCTAGCCAATCTATCCCCAAAATTATATCGAAGTGTACCATATCAAGAGGCATCAAATTAGCACATAATGGAATATTTCCAAGTAAAAGCTCACATATAGGACAAATAGAAGCACAAAACATATAGTCCCCAGATGGGAGAGACACACACAACACATAATTCAAGGGTTCTATAGATTTATTCAAGTTAGGAGAAAATGTTTTCGAAACAAAGGAATTGGTGGAACCTGAATCAAGTAGCACACGAGCAGGTTGGCGATTAATGGAAAGTGTACTTGAAACCACAAAATTGGAATTCTGGACATCACCCAGAACAAGAGCAAAGACTCTCCCTTGCCTAACATTGTCTCTAGAAGTAGTAGGCCTTGCTGGGTCTTTGTTGCAGGCGTGGAACCGGCTGAACTAGCAGTCGACTTGTTCCCTTTTGTTGCCCAAACGTGGGACAATCTCTCATCATATGTCCCATCTTTCCACACTTAAAGCAAGCTCCTGTTGCTCAATAGCAAACCTCTCAATGCTTCGTCCCACAATTCGAGCAAGTTGGTGCTGAATCACAAGTAGAAGCCCAAAGTCCTGAAAGTTCCCAACTTTTGCTTCTTATTTTGTGAGGACGCTGACCCTTTGTGCATATTAGAACCCTGCCTTTTGCACTTCCAATCCGAGTACCGGTTGTGGTTGGCCTGGTTACCTTTCGCTATGATGGCACTATTCAATACATCAACATATTTTTGCAATTTCAACACATTAATCTTCTCAAAAATGGAGTCTCGAAGACCTCCCTCAAATTTCCTTGCCTTTTTGTAGTCTGTATCGACCATATGTGGTGCGAAACAGGCTAGCTCAATAAACTATGCCTTATACTCCGCTACGGTTTTTTCTCCCTTGCTTCAACTTTTCAAACTCCAACACCTTCTTGTCTCAGATACTCTGCGGGAAGTACTTCTCATAAAAGATCTCCAAAAATTGAGCACAATTCATTCCTTGATGTTCCTCTTGAATAAGCATCCACCAACGGCATGCTTCATTCTCGAGTGTAAAAGACGCAAGCAAGACTTTTTGTGTCTCTATGCATAGGAAGACCTCAAACAGTTTTTCTATACCAAGCTCCCAAGCCTTCGCCTTCAGTAGATCAATTTCTCCTTTGAACGATGGTAGTTTCATCTTTTTAAATTCCTTTATGAGAGCAATAGTTCGGTCGTTAGCTTGGTGGTCTTACACTACCGGTGGTGGCATAGGCATTAGTGGTAATGGTGGCTGTTGTTGCTGTTGTTGTTGTTGTTGTTGTCGTCTAAAAGCCTTTGCCATGGCCATAATCATTGCCTCCATTCTATCAAGTTGTGTGGAGGTTGAATCCTCCCTATCTTCCATCCTTGTTCTCACTATGATCTAGAGAAACATACATTATAACTTTCACAGATAATGTGCACATAGGTCACATTTACAAATGCACATGTTCATATCACACTTGATTAAAAATGCATTATGGATGCAACTTAAACCTTTTTCTAGACTTCTTATTTCTCAAATGGACTCATGCGTGAGATATTAACTCGTGCTTCGATACCACTCTGTCATGACTCGAGCCCGCCCCTAAAAGTTTGGGTCATAACCGGCCAGTAATCCGTAGATTACCAAAGGCCTCAAACGTACATACATAATATTTATGCTAATGGGGCCATAAGCGGAAGCATATAATAATGAGAAGTCTATTGAGCTGTGCCAACATGAGCAAAATTATGAAGCTAACCTCATAACACATTCAAACATTTACATGCCCATGCAAAATATAAGTGCCATAGGAATTTGTACATATCGTTTACAACCTACGGCCATAATAGCAAAATAAAATAAAGTCAAGGTATGGTGTAAGTCAAAGACAAAACTCCATCTTCGAGGCAAGACTCGATTGGGTCACAAAAATAGCTCCTGAAGTTGACTCTAGAGGTGTGCTCCATGCTGCAAATCACCTACATGTGCATACATATCTTTGGGTGACCGAAACTCAATGAGTAATAATAAAGTAAAGCAGTGTAAATAGATAATCGTAAAGTTCTCACAATTCCATAATCATATCAACAGAACAGCCTTAGGCCCATCATATCAGAATGGCCTCAGGCCCACAATGTTCACAACGGCCTTAGGCCTACAAAATTCAGAACGGCCTCGGGCCCATATACTAACAGATTGCCCTCAGGCCCAATCATATTAACAGAACGGCCTCGAGCCCAATCATATTATAGCATAAACAAAATGACCATAGGTCCACGTTGCACATGTCATATAACTTTTACAAATTTCATTCCTTTCCATCAAAACGCAATGTTGGTACAATTCCCAATTCATGACTGAAAGTACACAATTAAGAATATATATGTACAATGTTATTACTCACAGTGCGTTAGGTCTGGCGGTGTTTCCTCCAATACACGACCTACACAAACATTTCACACACACATTTGATGAATAACCTGTTCAATTCATACGCTTTCTTTCATTAATTGATTTTACGATTCGTTCATTTTCCAATCATCTATAGGCATTGCAGAGGGATAAAACATGCTTATAAATGAATTCAGAGGGTCAAAGAAGTTAACAGAAGAAGGGAGATTTTTTCCCTGATTTTCACACTTGCAAAAGCCCCTCACCGCACGTGCTTTTATTTCAAGAGCGGCGTGCCTTTTTTTTTTCAGACGTGCGGTGTGAGCCTCAAGAGGCGTGCCGTGAACCTCACACGGCAGGCCAGGAGTTCCGCAGACGCACGGCCCCGCTGTTTTGGGCAATCCGAAGGTGAAGAAAAACTTAATCTTCTAGGTTGATTTTCAAGCCCCAAATCATACAAAAATAACTCAAAAACATGATATGCTAGCGTGATACAAGGGTAATTGAATCTCAAACACATCAATCTTGAGCCAATAACAAAATCAAGCTCTCATCTTTTTCATAACTTCATAAATTTCATGATTAGGCTCAAACACATAAAAACATGGATGATCCTTCAACAAATCTTTGTTGTATGCACAATCTAGAGCTCATTTCATGCATTAATCTCAAGATTGGACTCAAATCAAAAAACATGAAAAGATTTCTTGCATTTAGTTCAATCCATTACATAACTCAAACCCTATCCCAAAATTCCTAATTTCTTCTTGATTCCATGACAAAGATAAGTTAGAGACAAAGATTATAAGTAGATTTTCATACCTAAACCCAAGTCTAAGGTTTGCCCCAAAACCCTAGCTCTTCTTCTTTCTCTCCATCTTTAACTCACTCTAGCAAGCTCTCCATCAAATAAAGAACACAAGAGGCCAAACACAAATATGACTTATCTCATAAATTTTAATCTAATCATTACGGATCGTAATTTTTCAAAATTTCACCATAAGCTCTATAAATCATGCTAATCACAGCATGAAGTTTTTTTTCTTTATCGCACCTCTAAGTCTTTCAATTTCAGGAAGTTATAATTGCAACATATATTCCTACGTTCAACAGATATTATTCCAAATTCCCATAATTCGCATGCTCAAACTTGCAAATTCATATCAAACACATAATCACATGCATAATTAAGTAGAGTACAGGTTGGGTTATCACAGTGAGTTCTTAGACCGTTTTATGGTTATCTTCATTGATGACATTTTAATTTACTCACCCTCAGAGGAGGAACACGAGGAACACTTGCTGATTGTGCTTAAGTTTCTTATAGCCCACAAATTATATGCGAAGTTTAGGAAGTGTGAGTTTTGGTTGAAGGAGGTGAAGCTCTTAGGCCATGTGGTATCCGGGGATGGAGTGACTGTAGATTCTTCCAAGATAGAGATAGTGCAGGATTGGGAACAACCTAAGAACGCCTTTGGGATCCATAGTTTCTTGGGGTTAGCCTGGTATTCCCAACATTTTGTGAAGAATTTCTCTAGATTAGCCTCATCGTTGACTGGACTGACGAGGAAGAGAATCAAGTTTGTGTGGAGCGAGACTTGTGAGGAATCATTTCAAGTTAGACTTACCACTGCTCCAGTGTTGATTATTTCGGAGAGGGGATTGGGCTATTCAGTGCACTGTGATGCGTCTTGGGAAGGTTTTGGCTGTGTCTTGATGCAAAATGGGAAGGTAGTAGCTTATGGCTCACGACAGTTAAAAACATACAAGAGAAACTATCCTATTCATGACTTAGAACTAGCAACAATAATTTTGTTTTGAAAATCTGGGGACATTATCTTTATGGTGAGAGATTTGAGGTCTTTTTCGATCGCAAGAGTTTAAGGTATTTATTTTCACAGAAAGATTTGAATATGAGGCTGAGAAGGTGAATGGAATTTGTGGAGGATTACGACTTTGAGTTGAGTAGGAAGTCGACGCCTTGAGTAGGAAGTCCATTAGCAGTGTAGCAAGTATTGCCATTCGAGAATGGGAGATGTTGGGTGCTATTGGCGGGTTTGACTTGCATTTTAGCGAGTCCGTTGAGTTGGCTGCTTTGTTCATTATAGTTGCACAACCTATGTTTGTGAGCAGAGTTATAGAAGCATAATGGGGCGATCACGAGGTAGAGTCTATCTGGGAGAAAATGTCTAGTGAGAAGGTAGAGAAGGGCTTGAACATATATTCTGACTCGAGTGTTACATATTTTGACTGCTTTTCGTGTCAGAGTCTTATAGAGAGGAGGTACTTTGAGAGTTCCATCATTCGCGCCTTATGGTACATTCGGCAGACACAAAGATGTACCAAGACCTTAGTCGCCAATTTGGTGGAGGGAAATGAAGAGAGATGTAACCTTGTTTGTTTCGAGGCGCCTTACTTGTCAACAAGTGAAATCCAAGCATCAGAGGCCAACGGGTTTGTTGCAACCCTTGCCCATAGCCGAACGCAAATGGGAGCATGTCACAATAGATTTTGTTATGGGTCCTCCAAGGACTCAACAGGGTAATGATGTCATGTGGGTGATAGTTGATAGGTTAACTAAGTCAGCACATTTGTACCTATGCACGCGAGTGAGTCTGTAGATTACCTTGCCGACCTTTATGTTAGGGATATAGTCCAACTTCATGGGGTCCTTGTGACTATTGTTTTGGATAGAGATCCGTGTTTCATAGCTCCCATTGGCAGAGCTCTGTAATGCCTTGGGCATTAGGTTGACTTTTAGCACCGTCTATCATCCTCAGACTGTTAGGCAGTCAGAGTGTACCATTCGAATCTTAGAGGATATGCTTCGGGGTTGTGTTCTTGACTTTAAGGGGTCGTAGGAGAGACACTTACCTTTAGTGGAGTTTTCCAACAACAATAGCTTTCAAGTGAGTATTGGCATGGCATCTTTTGAGGCCTTGTATAGACAACTGTGTAGATCTCTTGTATGTTGGGCCAAGGTGGGTGATGCACCTCTGTTAGGTCCTGAGTTAGTCTAGGAAACGACAGAGAAGGTCGCACTTATCCGTAAGAGGTTGGTTTCGGCTCAGAGTCGTCAGAAGAGTTATGTCGACTATTGGAGGAGACCGTTATCATTCGAGGTAGGAGAGGTAGCTTATCGTTGGCCTTGCCGCCACAACTTTTTGGGGTTCATGACGTGTTTCATATTTGTATGCTCCGGAAGTATGAGCCAGATCTGTCACATATGTTGGATTGGATAGAGTTAGAGGTGGATGAGGATGTCTCGTATAAGGAGAGACTGGTTAGAGTCTTAGATACATGAGACCAAGTCTTGTGAGGCAAGACAATTCCTTTACTAAAAGTGTTGTGGCAACACCACGGGGTTGAGGAGGCCACCTGGGAATGTGAGGCAGAAGTCTATGAGAAGTATCTGGACCTTTTTGTTGATGTTTGAAACTTGTAATGAAAATATTGTTATGTTGATTAAATGTAAAAACATTGCATATGTTTTGGAAAAAGTGAATTGAATATTCAGTATTGAAAACTTTGTTTTATCGTTGTTATGAGAATGAATGACCGGTGGATTGGTCATGGTTATGGATTCGACTTGTTGTAATTGTTGTAATGAGTTTAACACGGTGTTGTTGTTTGATTTAAAAATTTCAGGGACGAAATTCCTTAAGGGGGGAGGTTATAACGATTCTGGTTTAGACCCGACCCATTTATTGTTTTGGATCCTAGATTCTTTGTCTTATTGGTTGTTCATATCCTCATTCATCTTATTCTTGACTGAGTTTGGTTGTTTGGATGTCTTTGTTGCATTTGGAACAGGTTGAGAGTTTGTTTTTCAATTGAGCCGTTGCCTAGATTTTTGTCAGTTTGCTCGAGCGGTCATTTGGTCGCTCGAGCGGTCTTTGAGAACTTCCAGTATATTTGCAGGTCTGTAAAAGTACTGGGAGAGTGTTTTTTTTCACTTGAGCACTATTTTTTACGCTCGAGCGTCTTGGCTCGAGCGGTCTCTCTTGTGCTTGAGCGGCTGGCCCCTGTCTTCAAAACTACTGAGAGTTTGATATTGTGACAACCACCTCTTTAATTAATTAAGCTAATTATGTGCTTTATATTGATTATGAGGTTATGTGTTAATTATGTGCCATGTGTTATATGCATTGTATTGTTTTTAAGTAACATATATGTATAGATATGGAATGAACCTATATGATTCAGTAGTTGAAACAAGTTAGAATTGAATACTAGGATACGCAATTAGAGCCTAATTCATATTGGTATACTGAAGTCTAGACTAGTTTAGAATAGACTAGCCTATAATGAGGATTTCTTCAATTTGGATAGATTTGTTTTAAAATTTAGTTTAACTTTATAATTAATCAAGGTTTAGGAAGATTAGAGCTTAATTATATTTCCTAAGCTATTCATCAAATATTAAGGAAAAGAGAGAGTAATAGTGGAGAGTGTTGGAGTCCAATTTGAGAGAAGGAGAGAACCCTTGAGAACTCATCTAAGAAGAAGAAAAGAAGAGGAAGAAAAGAACCATAATCTTCAACAATTTGAGCACCTACGGTAGGAATTCTTTCCTTATTTCATGAATTTGAGATATTACACTCATAATCCTTTAGAGTTTGTGTTGAATTAAAGAGGAGATCTTGAATAATTATGAGTTTAGTGGTGTAAATTAATATTAAGAACTCATATGACCAAATAAAGAAGGAATTGAATTTATATCTCCACATGCATGGCATAATTTTCATGGAATTCATGATCCTCGAATTGTTTCCTTACTTCTCGCATGAGTTTTCAAAATTTAGGAGGAAAACTCCATGAAATTTAAGGATTGGAGCTCAATTTGCATAGATTATGATTTTGTTTTTAAATTCAAGGGCTTGAACTTATTGGCTGGGAATTTGAGTTTCAATTTGAAGTTATGGTTTTGTTTAAATCTAGTTATGTTAAACTCAATATGTTCTTGAAAGGTTTTGGGGCTTGAATTGCACGAAAATGAAGTTAGAATTGCAAAATTGGAACTTCAAAATTGAGACAGATTTTTGGACTGGTTTTGCCTAGTTCCACACGTGCAACCTGGGGTCCCACACGTGGCCGCACGTGTGAAAGAGCTCCCCTATTCCAGAACAGCTATTGCTTTAATTTCACGTGTGGAGTGCATGTGCAGTGATGGTTCTGCACGTGCAGCTAGAGCCCCCGCACGTGCGGTTTTTAGGTTGGTTCCGGTTTTGTTTTCGCTCTATTTTTATAGCTTTCGAGCCTCTGTTTGCATGGTTTTAAGTGTTTTTCATGTGTATTTGCATCTCATGGACACAAATGAAATAAAAGAATGAATAGGAATGACCGAACAAACGAGTAATAAAGAAACCAAATAAATATAAGTACCGAACTAAATAGAAATGACTGAATGACATGAATGTAATTGAGTTGTGCTTGAATTTGTTTGTTTAGGTCGGACGCTACGTCTTAAGCATGTAATTCAGGGAGCCCACTATGAGTAACAATGTGTAGACACCCCATTTTTTATTGTCCTCAAGACTTGGTTGTGCTTGTAGGTACACCCAACAACTGGTTCAATTGCCCGTCGAGCACTCAACTATCACGGCGGAATGTCACTGGTTTGAGTTTCCCGGGCCCTGTATCCTTTCTGCCTCATTTTTGGACCTTGACTAGGTCCTATCAAAGTGGACCCTGTGGTGAATTGCCGGCCATGGACTTAACCCTGCCGGCCCTTGGTGAAGCCTCACGCCGGCCATCAGTAATCACGGCCATTGCAGATGGCAAGACCCCCTATCTCACCGGTTTCGGGTAGATCTTTGAGCCACCGATTTTGTTTACTCCCCTCCATACACGTGTATGGAGGGATAAAAGCCTTGAAAAGCTTGTTCAAGAAGCTTTGGCTTTTCATTCTTCTATATAAGGAAGAGGCTTCTTCCTTATACCAGGGGCTGGAGTTTTTAAAGAGCTTTTGAAGGGAAAAACCTCTCTTTCTCTCTATATTGTGTGTGTTTTAGGCTTTAAAGTTGGATTTCCTTGCACTTTTACACTACAACACATAGATATACACCACCAACATTGGATCAAGTTTCTTGGGAGGAATTCTTGAGCTCTTAAAACCAATTTCCACCCCCTGAAATTGTTGATTTCGAAGAGGGTCTTCAAAGGTGAGCATTTCCCCCATTTTTGTATTTTCTTGCACCTTGCTTTAGCCCCCTTTGCATATTGTTTTAGGCTTTGCTTATAACTAAAAAAAGTCTTTTTTTTTTAGTGCTTTTTAAGTTTGATTAAGGTCATTTTGCTGTTTGGGGTGTGTAGCCCCCTTGCATGCTTTGTTTGGCTTTTTTTTAAGCCATATTTGGAGACCTCCAAGCTAGCCTTGGTTTGGTCTTCCTACCACTAAAATCCAGTGGGATTTTAGTGGTAAAGGTGTGGTTTTGAGGTCCTAAATCAGAGGGGGTAGTCCCCTCTCTTTGTATTCCTCTTTACTTGCATTTTTGGCTTCCAAAGGACCATCCCTCTATGCATTTTTGAGGCTTGGTCCAGGCCCTTTTTTGTGACTTCTAGGACCTGCCTTGGCCCTGTCCAAGGCTGGTTTGGTCATGTCTTGCTTGCATCTTGCATGTATAGTGTAAATCCATTCATAGCTCATCAAAGTAGCATGTGTGCTTGGCTTTTGTTGAGTCCATTTCAGTCCATTTTTGGTGATGTTTTACCATGCCATGAACCTATTTTGGGTTGGTTTTGTTACTCCATGTTTTCTTGATGCACTTGTAGTGTAAATCCCCTAAACTAGCTTCATATGCTCCATGCCATGCCATGTCATTTTAGTTTGTTTGGTTTACATTTCAGCATGTATTTGGTCATCATTTGGCATGTTATGACCCTATCCATAGTTGGTTTGATCATCCTTTGCATGCTCCATATAGGTGTAGAACAAATCTTGTTTACTAGCCTTTTGTGCATGATGTTTTGATTCATCATACTAGCATATTTTGGCTTTGCTCAAACTTGATTTTATGCTTATTTTGAAGTGTTCTAGGACTGTTTTGGGCTGCCATGGCCATATCACTCATGCTTTGTATAGCTATAGTGTAAATGCTTAGGCTAGTCTTGGGTTTTGAGGCCTCTATCATGTCATACATGTGATGTTTGCATGTCTTGCCCTCATTCCACATGCTATTTTAGTCCTTGAAATGTTGTCATACACTTGCATTTGGCATGCCTTGAATGCTTTGTATAGCTTGTGCTTTATGCCTCAAAAATGGACTTTTGTGCATACCACTTAGCCTAAGCCTTTGGCTCATCATTTCAGTACATTTTGGGTCCTGATATACCATGATGTAACTCTGTTTTGGTTGTCCAAGTCATGCCATGATTGGTTTTCATAGGTGTAGTGCATTGCCTCTTTAAAGCCTTGCATGCTCCATGTTTGTAGCTTTGTGCTCTAGCCTATGTTGGCTAGCTTTGAGCTTGATTTTGGTCTTGTTTGGGCCTGCCCTAGGACTATTTTAGGTCCCCTTGGCCCTTTGGGGCTTGCCTTGTATGGCCATGGCTTAAGTCCCTTTGCTTACTTTGAGCATTGAGCATCATAACATGCTATGTTTGCATTGTTGAGTTGATTTGGCATCAATTTACATGGTATTTCAGAGCTTACCTCCTTGTCATATATCCATGTTTGTTACTCCTTAAGTGTGCTTAAGAGTTGTCCTCTTTATGCCTTAACACTTGAGCCATTTGGCATGCATGCTTGCCTTGCCTTTCCATGCTTTTCATGCCATCAATTCCATCACTATGGCTCTTGATTTGGACCTAGTTGAGAGCGTCCACCTTTGGTGTAAGCCCATCTTATCATGTTGTTGCATGCTTGTTACATGTAGTATGTTGTTGCATACTTATTTAGCTTTGCATGCCTTGCATGTTCACATGTTCATGTTGCATTTCGTCATGTTGTCCAAGGTTGTCACCTCACATCATGCTTATGTGCTTGTTGCATGTCATTAGCCTTGTTAGGTTGTTCGCATTGCATGTTTGCCATGCTTATGTGTTGCATTGCTTGGATTAAGTGTTAATCCGAGCACGAGGAACGAGGGGCGTCTCATACTTCAAGTGATGGAACGCCTCTTAATTCTCGATCGGCAAGCTCTTGATGATTCATGATAGAGTTCTAGGCTTTACTTGCTTTATTTGTGCATTCATTTTCATATTGATTTGCACAAGTTGGATCTTTGGCCATCATGCATCGGGATGCGTGATTGATGGTCGTGGATCTAACTAGGCCTCTCCCTTGATGTTTTGAGGTGATTTGGAGTGCCATGGTGCGTACATGTCCTTGGGAAATCCTCCATTTTCTCTATTTTGTGCTTCGTTGCAGTTTGGTGTCACAAGACACGGTGGTCGGCAACTGCCATTGATGGCAAGCAGCCACCCTTGGCAAGCAGTTTCCGCCTCTGCCGGCAAGATTCTCTCTGGCGGCAGCCACTGGTGACTCCCCCTGCAGTGTTTTGGTAAGGTTTGGCAACAAGCATTGGAAGACACCCTGCAAACAGAGCCTCTAAAGAGCAACCGGAAGGCGTTTCGAGGCGAGGCACCAAAGCGAGCGTGCATCTCCCTCTTCTTCAAATAGAGCCGAATGGCATCATTTATCGCTTTCCCTATTTGTTTGTTGTCGTTCTTAATCGCTTAATTAATTTGTTAATTAATTGTTGTGTAATAATTTGTTGTAGCTAGGTATTCATTTGGTTCAAATAATTAATTAGCTTGTGAGTTAGTTAATTAGGTGGCTGTATTATTTATTCGGTCCCTTTGAGTGAGGGCAAATTTGTAATAAGTGTGCGTGAGTGTGTGCATGTCTTCCAACCCCACGTCTTTCTCCCTTTTATTTAAACTGCTTATAATGGTTAGATTTAAGGCATACTTCAATTAGCATACCTTACGCTATGCATGCGTGCATTCATCCATTTGTATTGCATGCACCGGGCTCAGCGCATCATACTAACTACATAAGTATTCCAAATCTAACTTGAAATACGTGTTACTTGTCACATTTCATATGCCATCTTAGATTAGCCGAGCCTACTCTAGATTGCATTTTGTATGCGATGCATTAGCCACTTAACATGGACTAGGGTCATGCATGTTTTGCTAACTAGCTTCATTGTTTTGGCACGGAGTACACTGTAAGTATTTTATGCTTTAGCATCTCACATGAGTGTGAATGTTAACATGACAGCATGCTTACTATGTGGCTATATGCTTATTTGATTAACTGCCTGAATGCCTGTGGGTGAAGGTTGGATTACTTGAATTGGAATAATTCATTGAAATCCGTATTTTAGCCTACTTGCGAATAGCAAATCTCAAACCATTTTCAAACAAATGGATATGCAATGCTTTGTTCCAAATTAGGCGATCTAGTCTATACTTGTTTTGCTGTGCGCATCACATAGTAAATCTAGGCTAATTAATCGGAATAAGAACGCATGTGTTTTCAAAAACGAGATATCACGGTTAGTAGAGGCCGATCTTTGGATCGGGCGAGAGGGGGTGCTCATAGCTGACCTTCCCCAATCGTACCCAAGTTCCCGAGCCGAGGCAACTTTGGTGATGACGGATACGTGGCCTTTGGCACCGAGTCAGGGTTTCCTAAATTTTCCCATTATAAAATATTTATGTGGCGACTCTGTATCTGGCAAAGCAGTCCATGTTTGGCACTTCTTTCAAAAAAATATGTTTTTCTCAAAACGATTTGCCAGATTTGGACTCTTTGGTTCAGATTAAGAACCGTGAACTGTAGTAAGCCCCAAATGAACAAAATGGGATTCATCCTCCCGGGACGTTCGGGGACGTCTACACAATGTTGTGAAGCTATGTTCAAGTGTTAATTATTTTCTGAACGACATTGCTAAGTTCTATTTCTGAAACGCTACTGTTTATTGAATGGATGATTGTCCTATTTCATGAGCTATATTTGTGGCATCCATAGCACACTACTATCGCATCGCCATCACATTACTACCATCGTTACAAAGATCTCTGTCAGTTTCAATTCTTAGAACTTCTGCTTACTAAATTAATGGCCATCAAATGACTGTTCGATCTTTAAGACCTACTATACTGTTTTGCTATTGGATGTACCACGTATGATTGATGTGATTTCATGAATTGAAACACTACTGAAACTGATTGTTTTAAATGACTGTGAAGACATCATTCACAATCCCTTTACACAGTTGTTATTTACTGGGCTCTAGCTCACTGTTTAATATATGTATGTAGGTGAGCAAGCACCGAAGCGGACATAGCAGTGTCGACCCAACCCCTGTTTTGTCAAGCCAACTACTGTGCCTCACCATGAGGTTCCGAACCGTCAAGTGTTAAGGCTTTTTGGGTGATTCTAAATTTCGCCCATCTGTGAATATGGACTAATGATATGAAGTTTTTGTTTATTGACTTTTGATAATGGGATTTAATACCCTAACTTATGTTTTATTTTGTACATAAATGCGACATGGACTTATGTGGCTATATGAATATATCATATAAGGTTTGTTTGTTCATGTAAGTCTACATAGCTCATTGGATGATATTTTATGTCATTTATTGGCTTCCACTAGCCCCTATTATTATATTACTGTTAAGTAGGCCTTTGGTAATCACGGATTATTGGCCGGTTATGACGCTAAACCTATAGGGACAGGTTTGGGTCGTGACAGATATCTGTGCTCGAACGACGCTTCTTGCGCTCGAGTGGTGTCTTCATTTGTGTCTATGCGCTCGAGCGGTAACTTTGTTCGCTTGAGCGGTCTCACTTATTGTGTTTGGTCGCTCAAACGGTGTTTTGGTCGCTCAAGCGGTCTGCGCGTATATCAATTCATAATGGCCACTTTTTGGGTCACTTTTTCATATCTCTCTCTCTCTCTTTAAACATTTCAAAACCCTAAATCTAAACCCTTTCTCTCTAAAACTCATCGTGAACCTCCAAATATTATCAATCCATTGATCTCTACACCCTAGTCCTTTTAATATAAAAGTATAGCTCACTTACAGCTTCCATTTGATTGGAGCAAAGTTAATTTTTCGACTTCGTTGGGGTTTCTTCACTCTCTCTCTTGCATTCTAGCTTCGGGGTAGGGATTTCTCCACACTTTTTTAACTTAGTTATTTGTTATTTGTTGTTCTAAACAAGATTGTGATTTAGGGATTTTTGGATAAACCTAGCGTTTCGGTTTGGAAATCAAAAGAGCGGTTTCAAAATGGTTTCTTGGAAATGATTGTGAGGTTGTAAAAGTGGTTGAGTTGTGACAAAATGGTGGATTTTATCCTTGGAATTGATTTATAAAAAAAAAAGGGATTTTTCCCTAAAATGCGAATACTTGATTTTGTAAAGAGAAATGGAAATGATGTTGGGTTTTGTGGAATTGGAATGATGATGATGATGATGATGGTGGTGGTGGTGGTGGTGGTGGAGTTGGATATGCATTATCACTCCCATCTTGAAATTTTGGAAAGTTTATCTTTTTTTGGAAATTATTTATATATTTAGAGATATCTATTTTGGGGTATTGATGGAGGATAGCTATGATTGTTGTAGAAATTGCATGAGAATTAAGAAAATTGAAACTAATTTCTCATCCATTTACATTGAGCATTGTTGCATATTTAACACATTGGAAATGTATATTGGTTTGAGAAAAAATGGTGAATAGCTTGGTGAATTTGGGTAGGGGTGTGGTTGTGGTATTATGTTGGCCTATGTGTCCTTGGTGAAAGTTCATAAACCCGCGCGGTTAGAGGCTGAGCCTTCTTGTTAGTACTGGTAAAAAGGGCAGTTGGTAGTACTTGTATAGCCTATTTGCAGACACGTACCTAGAGATTCCTAGTGATTGTATCTACTACCCTATTTTCTATTGAAAAGGAAATGTTTTCATAGAATTGTGATATAAACCTGTCATTAAATGGTTTTGGAAAGAGATATAAAATGTTTTTTGAGCATTACATATGCATTCACCTCATAGTTTTGTTAAGATTCATACACTGTGTAAGAGTATCTTTGCGGGTTTTTGGCTCACCTTATGTGGAAAACCATTTTCAGGTGCTAATGATATGCCTCCGCCAAGGCCGTAGCTTAGGAGGACTTGGAGCCAAGAGCTTCTTTTCATTATTGTTGTAATTGTTTTGTATGTGCCTAAGGCTTTATTTGTATTAGTTTCAAACTCACTTATGTTGTAACCAAGCATCGTCTTGGAAAATTGTAGCCAATAGGGCATTACTTTATTGGTTTAACTTTTTTTTCGTATTGCTTACTTGTGGCACATGCTATAGATTCAAGGGTAGGACTTATAAATGTATAACTGCATGTGTTACCATTTGTACAATGAAATCATATGAATGAAAGATAATACTTTGGCACATGTTCTTATTTAATTAATATCATAGGATGAATTATGGTTATTATTTTCGGGGCATTACAATAGTGGAGTTATGGGGCATTTTGGAAATAATTTTTGGGGATATGAGAGTCAGCATGTCTATTATGTTGAAACCCTTTTTGATTATTTTCAATATCAACATGAAACTCCATCACCTCAATATTCTCCCTATTTTCAAGAGAGAGTGTTGCAAATTCTTCACAGTACACAATTGTTACACTTCCGAATACCACCTCAACAAAATTCAAATCTCGAGGATAGTGTTAACATTTCTTCAAAGTAGCTTAAATTCCACCAATGAATTGTTGCATATCCAGAGTCAATCATTTGCTAGATTTAAAGCCCATTTAGAGCAAATAGCTAAAATTCTCGATAGACAAAATGAGTCTATCTCCTATTTTTCGATAGAAATTTTTTTAGGAGAGTCTTGAGCTCATTTTCATTTTGATGACAATGATATAGATGAGCCATTGTCTACCCCTTTCAGAGAATAACAATTTTCTTCCATTGAGGATGATCCACTCTCAACCTCATCTTTTTCACCTTATGTGGAAGTACCCCATTTGGAGTTAGAACCTTTACCCTCAAATTGTCTTGATGAGATTTTGGATAGGGTCGTGACTATCTCAATGGAAACCCCTTCACCTCATTATCTAGTGTCTAAGAAAACAATGAGTCGGGTTGAGTAGATTTGATAGTGATTTGACTGATTTCATGATTGACAATGAAGTTTTGATTTCTATTCCTATGGTCTATTTTCAAGATTTCCTCCCAAAAGACATATACCCTAAATTTGCATATATTACTCTGCTCATTAAAAGATGACCTTGTAACTCCCTTTTGTCCACTCTGACAGGTCAAATAATTTCTCTGGGATGACCCATATCTCATAAATCATAAGAAGCTAAAAGTAGAATTGTCAGTAAAATAGATTAGTTTGTTTTGTTTTATTTTATTTTGTGTGTTTTCGATTATGTGTCAGGAAAAATAGATGAGTACACATTTGAAGGAACGTTGAGTAAGACCAAAGAAATTTGGTGCGAGACAGTTAATTAAAGGAGGATAAAATTTTCATCCCTAAACTATCTTGAAATCGACAATAAAAGACCAATTTTTATTTGTTGTGCTTTCCTTCCCGCTTTGTTGTTCTTGTCAATCTTTTGTTATGGCACTTGTACCTTTTAAAACTTTTGGGAAGTGTATTTGAATCATTTACTATGTTCTGGGAATCTTTGGTGTTGTTGTATCTTGGTTTTGGATAAGTGAAAATTGATTTAAACTTGTTGGGATTGCTCGTTCACTCTTGTTTACGTTGAAAAGTTGTTTGGAAGCTTGAAATTCTATTCTAGGGTCGACACCAGCCTTCCTTAGGGTCGACCCTTACCTGTTGGTGAAGTTTCTGGAAGTATTGCTAGAAAATTAGGTAGACACTAGACTGGAGAGGGTCGACCCTCTTATGTCTGTGTGGCCCCGTTTGTTTTGGGGTTAAGTAGACCGGGGGAGGGGGGGATTAGGATGAAGATGGAGTTATTTAGTGTTGTGTTTGTTTATAGAGTTGGGGAGGGGATTAGAATGGAGGAGATGATATAGATAGAGGTTGGAAGGGGGATTGAGATGGAGGAGGTGGAGATGGTATTAGAAAAATAGTGAGGGGATTAGAATTTTTTTTTTTTTTTATATATATTGGGAATTTTTTTTAAAATATTAATGTTTAATTTTTTATATTTTTTTATTTGTTTTATTATTTGATATAAAAATAATTTAACAATTCCTACACTAACAACTATCATCAAAACAAACACAATTTTACTTAATCCCCTCACGATCAATCCCCTCACTATTAATCCCCTCACTATCAATCCCCTCCATTCTACCTCTGAAAACAAACGGGGCCTGTGTTAGTTGCTGGAAGATAGGGTAGACACCAGACTGGGAGAGGGTCGACCCTCTTATGTTTGTGTGTTAGTTGCTGGGAGATAGGGTAGACACCAGACTGGGAGAGAGTCGACCCTCTTATGTCTGTGTGTTGGTTGTTGGAAGATAAGGTCGACCCCCACCTGTCTAAGGGTCGATCCCTGCGTGTTTTTTTTCAGATTTTTGGGATTCGAATGGGCCCTACCCTTGGGGGGGTTTTGGGCCTATTATTTTATTTGACATTTGGGCTATTTGCTACTAGTATAAATAGACTCAAACCACTTTTCTCTCATTACTTTTTCTCCTCTTTTCCTCTCAACCCGTGATTTCTCTCATCGCTCTTCAAAACTTAACTTTTCGACTTAGATCTTCAGATCTACTCACCTAGAGCCATCTTTTCACCTTGGTCCTTTGGGAAAGGTTGTAGATCTTGTCAAGGGCTTTCTATCGATCCAAGTGGTTCATGGTTTCGTCGTCAGTGATTTTTGGGTTGTTTTCTCTTTGCTTCAAGAGGTAGGGATTTCTTTGCTCCTTTCCAATACTTCATCTATGGATAGACATGTGGTAGTTTTTATTGCATAAAAACCATATTCATTATGGATTTTCTTGAAAGCCATGAAAAGGGGATCTAGGGTTTTATATTTGTGAATGGTGTTGTTAAATTGTTTGTTGTTGAGTGATTTGGGAAATGATATACTTTGTTTATGAAGAAAGGAGGAAGGCCCTAATTTGATATTATTGATATAATGGGTTTAAAAGGAGGGAGTTGAATAATCTTTATTTTTTGCTTATATGGGTTGGATAATTATATTTATATGAAAAGAAAATAAAAAGAGGAGTAACCACGGTGTTGGTATTGTTTTAGACTAATCACGTGAAGTTGAGTTGAGTTATGGTTTTGATACCAATGGGATTGGTTTTGTAAAATAAAGAGAATATGGATTAGGTTTTGGTTTTGGTATTGTAAAATGATGAGAATGAATTCTTAGAGAATGGTTGAGTTGTGTGGATCGGAAAATAAGAAAAGTGGTCTTTTTG
Source organism: Camellia lanceoleosa (assembly GCA_025200525.1). Taxonomy (NCBI): domain Eukaryota; kingdom Viridiplantae; phylum Streptophyta; class Magnoliopsida; order Ericales; family Theaceae; genus Camellia; species Camellia lanceoleosa. The sequence goes on along the minus strand of CM045772.1, from coordinate 82,398,757 downwards.
AAAGAAAATGAAATCATCACCCTTTGTAAACGAATAATAAACTTGAGGTCGGATCTTGGAACCTTCACATAATATCATTGTTATTGGACTGAAAGTCATGCGAGAATTCGATTTTTGTTTTCCTTTCGTATTAGATGCAAAAATGGATAGATATGAATGTAAATGGTGGGATTGGATATTTGAAATCTCTCACCTATGAAAAATATTGATGGTTTATCTATTTGGAGATTGTGTATATGTTTAGAAATATATGTTTTGAGCTATCGGTGGAGGATCGCTATGACTGTTGTAGAAATTGCATGTAGACTAGGTGAATTGAAATTAATCACTTGTGCTTGTCATTGAATATGACTATAACTATATACATTGGATATGTATGGCTATTTGAGAGTAGAAAGAGGATGTACTCCATATGTGATTATGTGTTCATATACATTGTGTATGTATTACATTTATGGTGTTATGCATTCTAGTATGTTGAAATGGTTGGGAATGTGCTTGCGCTTCGAATGAGAGGTACCATTACCTTCAAATACCGGAGAACTTGGCAGCTTAGAATGAGAGGTACTAAGACCTTCCGCTAGCTACAGAGAAGTTGGCGGTGTATCCTTGGCTTGGCATTTTGTTATGGAAAGGTGTATCCTTGACTTGGCATTTCATTATGGAAAGGTGTATCCTTAGCTTACATTGCTTAAGGCAAATAGAGCAGAACTTATTTATCATTATTGTCTCAGTGTATCTGTGTATATTATGGGTTATGATGGTTATGGTTTTGGAAGGCCGAGCTGCCTCATTCGTTGAGTAGATAGTTGTTAGTTGCTTGTTGTTTTCCCTTTGTACTGAATGTATATATGTATAGACATGAATTTGTTGGAAATGTATATAAGTCTCAGATTGAGATTGTGAATAATGTGAAGGACATCAAATACACAGAACATGTTTCAAAAGATAAATCGTGTAAGTCGGAAAGTGAAAGAAAACGTAATGGGCTTGGTGAAATTGTTTTCTTCGAAATTTGTTATAATCATATGAATTTTTGGAAAAGGTAACAAGAAGAAAGAAAAGTGAATTGCTTATGTTATTGAATGAAATGAGCGATTTTGAGAAAAGTTCTTATATTCATATATTTCAGTATAAACCGTCACATTATTTATATAGTATGAGACTAAGCATTCATGATCATAGCTATCTCAGAAGTTGCTATTGTTTAGGATCATGTTGAGATCCTCTTGGACTTTATGTTCATCCCACGCTAATCCTTTTTAGGTGAACTTGAGATGGGTTTCAAGATCGAGGATCTTTTATGAAGCTATACGGGCCTTTTATTTGTGGGCGTAATGACATTAATGTAAAAAGGTTTAAACCCTTTCTTTTACTTTAAAGATTTAAGCCTGCAGGCAATTTATTTAGTTATGTACATGTTGCATTTTCAGATGAGAGAATTTTTATCTATTCTTACAAATGATGTAAAGAGTTTCCGCATGTTATCTCTGAAATTAAATAAACTTAATGAATTTGGTAATGGATTCCGAGTAATAAAATGTGAGGCGTGACATTTGTGGTACGTGCCATTGGGGACAATGTCATTTAAGTTGAGGAGAAAGGGTTTATTGTGTTTTTTAATTTTATTTTTATTTTTAGTTTTTATTTTCAGTTGTTTTTGAAAAAAAAATTCCAATATATGTGTGTGTATACAAGGCGATTACAGGTTTTAAAAAAAAACATTTTTTTATTCTATGTGTGTGTCGGTGTGTATGGTTTTGTTTTTTTTTTTTTTTAAATATTTTTGTTGTGTGTTGTGTTTAAAAAAAAAATTTTGCAATTAATTGTTAATTTTGTTGTCTTAGCAATTTAATTATATCACAATTTATTATACTATCTTTTGATTAAAAATAACTTTTTGTCTCATATTCGGATGATCTGTGCATGCATATAATTGCATAAATATTCTTTGATTAATTTTTGGACTTATCATTCTTTTTGTAGGGTTATTTTACATTTACTCTTAATATTTCTTTGAGAACTCATCATGTCATTGTTAAGTCTCATTATTTTTCAAATTGGTCGAAAACATTGAAATGATCATTTTTATGCCATTTTATCCTTATGAATCATGCTATATTTTGAGAAATGATTTTAGGCCATCTTTATTTGTTTGAGCCTTATTTAAATATATATACTTTTTTTTAATTATCACTTGTTAGCCCATTGAGTCTATACAGAAAAACTTTTTATTCATTTAGCCATTTCCTCCGATGTCTCAAGAACGGATTTTATCTATTATTTTGGAAGGAAGCTATTTTGTGAGCGAAACAAAGAGTTTATAAAGAAGAAGAAAAAAAAAAATAATAGCATGGAAAGTATTTAGATGGTGGTGAATCACATGTTAAAAAAGGAGTTAAAAGGGCGGGTTAGTAAAGTAGCGTTTCATATATGCTGATTTAGTTTAATTCATTTCTTTAACACCTGTTTTCTACCCTATACTCAATTCTGTAAATAATTCCCTTTGACCCAACATTACAATTGAAAATAAAGTCCTATTTGATCTCGGGATTAGTATGATTTTTTGGATGACAAAGTGGTATAATTTCATTATTTTTGGCTTTCCTATCATGGGACTATATATTATTTTTTCTATATAGCGTTTTTCATTCCTGAATGTGAGAAATTTTGTTTTATTAAACATAAGTCTTTTCTCACATACATATACTGATGAGCTGAGCCATTTCAAAGTGTTTTATTTGTTGAGAGTAAATTGGAGAGATTTGAATCAAAGCATGCTTCTGATAAGACTAGAGTCTTATTCCATTTTGAGATTAAATAATATTTTTTTCATTATAATTTACACACACACACACAGAATACAAGAGATAGATGAATTATTTTATTAATTGCTAGTATATTGAACTCTGAAAAATTCTTTTGCTAATATATTAAAATTAACAATTTAAAAAATAAAAAAGAAATTTCTTTGAATTTTGTGGATAAATTCTCGCAAATCCTCACGAGATTATAACTCATTCACTAAGAGTAACCTAGGGTTCAAAGGCTAGCTACAAATGCTTAATGTAATCGTGTTCCTTACTTAAAATGTCATTGATAAATTTTATTTTATTGTCTTTTAGTTTTGCTTTGCTCAAGGACTAGCAAAATGTAAGTTGGGGTGCGCTCGAAACCTAAATGTTACATATTTGTCTCGCTAAAATACATTTTATTAGTCCATTAATTTGTATTATTTTATAATTTTGTGTGATTTTATATATTTGTACATATTTTAATAGTTTGTACATAAATTAATATAAATAATACATTTTAGATATTTTATATTATATTAGATTATTTAAATAATGGAATAATATATATAAATAAATAATAAAAAAACAAATAAACCGGAGGTAGCTGGAAAGGAAAAGAAAGAAAGGAAAGAAAAGGATAAAAGAATGAAAAAGAAAAGAAAGAGAGATTCATGCCTCCCACACCCCTCCTCAACCATTATATATATATATATATATATAAGGGTGAATTACACTAACAGTCCCTATAGTTTGGGACTTGTGTCACTTTAATCCCTGACTTTTCATTTATGACACATTTGATTCTGAATTTTGAATCTTGTTCGAAATGTGGACAATTGAAGATACCATTGCTTAATTTCAAGTGCAAAATTGTTAATTTGATAAAATATAAACTAATTTGACAAAAATAAATGTCAAAAAAATATTTTTGAATTTTAAAAATTATTTGTACCAACCAAAGATAAAATTATGTAAAATTAATAAATCTTTTAGACATTTATTTATTTTTACCAAATTAATTTTTATTATGTGTTTGGATGATGAATAATGTGATGGGTGGTTGTTAGGATTTTAATGTGTAAGCAATATATTTAATTTATGAAATATTTTTAGTTTTGGATTTTTTGATTTTATAGATTTGTTTAATAATGATATCAAAATTGTCGCCATATTTTACTTTTGGAAAAATGTAAACTAATTTAATGAGAATAAAAACAACCACCCATTACATGATCATCATCCAAACACATAATAAAAATTAATTTGGAAAAATAAATAAATAAATGTCTAAAAGATTTATCAAGTTTACATAATTTTATCTTTAGTGGGTAGAAATAATTTTTAAAAATTCAAAAATTATTTTTTTGACATTTATTTTTGTCAAATTAGTTTATATTTTATCAAATTGACGATTTTGCCCTTGAAATTAAGCAATGGTATCTTTCAATTGTCTTTATTTGAAACAAGATTCAAAATTCAGGTCAAATGTGTCACAATTGAAAAGTCAAGGACCAAAATGACACAAGCCCCAAACTATAAAGATTAGTGTAATTCCCTATATATATTATATTATTATATTATTTGTACTATTAATTTGTTTTTGTTTTCTTTTGCAGTTAAAGGCTATAAAAGGAGAAGAAGATGAGAAGAAAAGGGAGGAAGAAGCAGAGGCTTCGCCAAGGAGCCAAGAGAAGAAAGAGAGATGAAAAGAAAGAAAGAGAGAGTGGGAAGGTTTATAATGTATATATATATATTATAGTGGTTGTAAAACTAGTATGTGAACTAATTTCCATTTCTTATGGTAGAGATGAAACCTAACCAAGTAATTAGGGTTTATTGTATTTAATATTTTTAGTTTTGATTTGTTTTGGATAAATTGTATAACTTTGGATATTTTTAAAGCGATAAATGTTTTAATCAAATCATGTTACATAATTGTTTTCACCGGTGTGTATTAAAATTGTTAGACGAGTCATACTTAGTAAGATCTAGTCAGGCATCAACATTAGTTTAATTTAGTTTAGTGGTGATAGTCCATGCTAAGTGAAGATGATTCGTAACTTCGTTTTAATATACAAATCCTTTTGATAATGTATTGATCAACTTACATTATTTTATCTAAATTAATGATTTTCTAAAACTAATACAATAACCCCCATTATAAAGTTAGTGGTAGACTCAAATCCTAAGAAATTTCTTAGTTTACTTTATTTATTTTATGTTTTATTAATTTTAGTTTTATTATTTTCAAAATCAATTTTCTTAATTTACTATTATTATTATTTTGTATCAAAACAACTCGATAGTCCTTGAAGATCAACACCGATCTTAACTATTATACTTCGTAATAGTAGTTACTACTTGGTTATAAATATAATTTGTTTGGTGTGCAAACCACTATATCACCAATGCACCCTACATACACTAAGACACCTCAAAGAAACATAAACATCACTGCATTCGATTTGTTTGCACCCCTTTCAGAGAACTCGAATTGGTCCTATAGGACCTCATTACGGTTTTGAATCTAATTTCATAAAGTGCAATGTGAAATTGATAAACACCAAAGAGTCCAATCCAAGAATCATTTTGGAAAGTCAATTTTGAATCAAATAATGCCAAAATTGAACTGCTTTAGACATGAGTCGCCACCTAAATATTTTATTTTGGAAAAATTTAGGAAACCTTGACTCATGCCAAAGGCCACGGTCCGCCATCACCAAAGTTGTTTCAGCCGAACTTGGGTACGAGAGGGAAGGTCCTAAATGAGCACTCGCCGCCCGATCAAAAGATCGGCCTTTACTAATCATGATATGTTCTTTTATAAACCTCATGTGTTCTTATCCGATTATTAACTAACTTTACTACGTGACACGCATTGCAAGCAAGTATAGCCGAGAAAATGCAAGAATTGGAACAACTCAACTCATGTTTGCAAAAATGGTTTGAATTTGCCACCCTCAAGTGGGCTTAGAAATGCTTGGATTTGCCACCTCAAGTGGGCTTAAAACATGATTTTGCCACAACTAAATGGGCTTAAAACACACATTTGTTGAATCATTTTAATTCAAACAACAAAGCCTTCAACCATAGGTATTCATGTAGTTTAGCATTTAAACACATAGCCTCATGGCAAGAATGCTAAATTATGGCAATATGGCAATCACACTCATGCAAGTATGCTAAAGCATAAACTCACGAGTACCCAAGCCAAAACAAACACTAGTTAGAAACAATGCATGATCCTAGCTATACAAGATGCCTAATGCAACACAAGCAATAATGCAATTAATAGGCTCGCCATTTAATATGACATATGATACAATTTGAACAACATGTCGTGAAACATGTATTCAAATAAGTATTGAAATACAATGCGCTTTTGAATGATGCGAAGCCTTGGTGCTTGCAAGACAAATGAATGATGCAAGCATGCAAGCATAGGGTATGCTAATCTAAAAATGTCCTAAACTAACCATCGAAAACGATTAAATAAAGGAAAAGACGGGGTTGGAAGTTATGCACAATAACACGCACACTTATTACAAATATTATGCCCTCTCAAAGGAGGATCCTAATGAATAAGCTAAGCTACACTAAGCTAAGATAATTATTACAAAAGGAAACTAATTAACTATTCTAGTTAACTAATTATTACAACACAATTGAATAACTAGCTATACTAAGCTAATTAACATATTACAAAACGAATTAACCTAATTAATTACAACACACGTATGAATGAAATAGCTAACTTATTCTAAGCTAACAAAAGCAACTAAATGGCCTCGGGGCGAGGGATGCATGCATGCTCGGTTGCTTCACCCGAAAATGTCATTGCCTTGCCATCAGATGCCTCTGTTTGCACTCATTTGATCACCAAAAATTGTACCAACTTCCAGATTGCCTCTGCTCCAACATAGAAACACATTTGTACAAAAATTCACCGGTGGCACGGCCACATAAAAGTGGCCGTCGGCTACATTATAACTAGCTCATTCAGCATTTAGTGGCCGTCCACTACTGCCTACTGCACCCCCGCCCGAACTTCCTTTTTTGTTGCAACAGAGAGCAAACAGAGGCAAAGCAATGTATTTTCAAGAAATGTGTACTGCTACCCTCCTTATCATCACACAAGCTCAAAGAAGTGTAACTTGGCCCTCAAACCATCAACCAAGCATTTTATGCATGATGGCTAAAGAACCAAGCTTGTACAAGCTTAATGAGTGCAAAACAAGACTAAACAAAACCACAACCCTATCATGCATGATCAAGGGTGATGGTGACCAAGAAAAGTGGTTCGCTTCATTACTTTGAGTATGAAATGTTCCATTTTTCTGTGTTCAATTAACGCCGATCCAACACATGCAATGCAACACAAAGATGCTTAATCTTGCCTCTTTTACTTTGTTCATTTTGTTTACACATTTTAACTTACCAACTCATTCTTTAATTGATTTAGTCCATGAGGTCCTCCAATGAGAAAGAGGGCTTAAACCACAAGTGCCTTGAGCATGAAAGAGACATCATGCCGCTGGTTAGTAGAAACTCTCAAAAGATGATTGAAAACCATTACACAAGTGTCTCTAATTTCATACTTAAGCCAACAAGGGTTCAAAGTCACTTTCAAAATAAATGAAAGAGTGAAGAATAGAGGGAGATTGTAGAGATTTCAAGAAATGGAGTGCAAATGACACTAAAACATGCAAGAAGCTCATGCAATTCATATTTAAAAGCTTAAAACATCAAACTAGTGAAGCCATTTGTACTACAACTATGCAAAACAAGACTATATGACTAAAATAGCCCAAAATAGAGCTAAATCATTCTAAATTAGAGGCAAACATATGCTTTGGAAATAAGCTAAGTTGCTACAAAAACATGCTACCATGTGATGCTAACTAGGCATGCAAGTAAGACACAAGGAGTGAGGCCAACCCCTCCATTTTTGGACTTCAAACAAAGTTTTTACCACTGAAAAAACTTTGAATTTCAGGGTTTAAAGGGCCAAAAAGTTGGATGAAGGTGATGAAGATGGCACAAAAGCTTCACAAGTTAAAGAACAAAAGGGGGAACAACCCCTAACTCACAAAGGCTCAAACCACCATTTTTAGGATAAAAATAGAGGTTTTATAGTTGAAAACCGTGCCAATGAACAAGACAAAAAGATGGTGAAAGAAGTTATGCAGTAAGTTTGAAAGGGTAGTCTTATACCTCTTCAAGCACAACACACTTTAGGCACAAAAGAGGTACCAACCAACTAAAATCACATTCTAAGGCTCAAAGAAGGTCCCAAGGAATCTCAAATTTCCAAAGATAAGCAACTTTGATTAATAAGTGCCTAGGCAAAGGAGAGTGTATCTCTACTTGTATGCACAAAAGGGCAAGAGAGGGAGAATCTAGAAAATGAGAGAATTATAAAGAGAGAGGATTTTAGAGAGAGAGAGGCTCCCAAAATTTTCTAACCTTGCAATATGAGAGGGATATGGCTCATATATATAGTAAATATATGAGCTTCAAGTCAAAATATCTCGAATTAGGACAATCAAGCAATATGAAAACGCCGGAGGGAAAATATCCTCAAGTAAAAAATCGAAGTTTGGGACATTAGTGGCCGGGTAACCCACTTTTTCGGTCAGACGGGCCACCCTTGGTGGTTTTATTATTACGACAGTATAGCTATTTGTGGCCGACGCAAAGAAAAATCAGCCTCCAAGTCCAACTTCAAATGGGAATATCTCCTTTCATCTCGATTCCTTTTCGTCATTCTCGTGCCTAAAATGAAGCCCCAAAGTCTTCTTCCAATGGTGGTAGCCTCAGATCAAAATTCCAAGTGTAGTAAGAGATATCTCCTTTTTAATGAAGACTGCCACTCAGTTTTGGTCCTAACCTGATCGATGCTCAACTTCAACCAACCATATATTCTTGAGTGCAAATGAAGCCCCGAAGTCCACTCTTCCAAATGGTGGTGGTCTCATAGTTGAAATCCAAGTGTACAAAAGGATAAGCCTATTTTAGCGAGGGCCGCTGACTTCTCTTAATGGTTCATGCCCAAATTCTTCCCCAACTAAGTTTCTTCCTCTACTCCAATTTCTTCAACTCCAAACCTATAACCAAAGTAGTGGTTTTAAAGAGTCTTTTTTCAAAGAGTTCACCTCCCTTCATTTATTCCACTTTGTTCTTGGTTGATTTATCCGAAAAGTGCGCAACATTTAATCTAAATGCAAGCTTTTAACGTCAGTAGAAACTTTTTTCACAAAAATTTTTGAAAGAGAGGGTTTTAAGGTCTAAAATCTTTTTGGTCAAAATAGTTTTGGTCCACAAATGGGGTTAATGAGGTTAGGATTTTGAGCTCCTCTTGTCAAGAAATTTAACCTTGGTAATCAAGCACAACTTTCACTACCAAGAAGAAAGAAATCGATTGGCACCCAAGTTCTTAAGAGCGGAGTACCAAAATGGGGTGTCTACAATCAGTACAAACTTCACGAGTATTAGTTTTCATATAACCGCGCCAAAACTCACCTCACTCAAACCTACTGAAAGCAACGCCAAGAATAAGACCAAATATTTTTAGCAACTGGAAGTAAATCAAAAACTCAAAATTCCTTCACCAAAAGAACCAAACACCACACCAGTAACACCACAAAAAAGGTAACACTATCATACTCCACAAATCAAGATACTAAATTTCCCAAAAATTGAAACGTAAATCCTACCACGTCTGCGTACACAAACCCCAAGATTAGGAAAAAGAATCCAAATAAAATTTTACACAAGCGCAAACAAGTAAACTTGTCAACCTCAAATCAAAGAAACATAACATACCCAAAGATAAACAAGACTAATTGGGTTTGAAAGAAGACTTCTAGGACTAAATGGGACAACTTTTTCCCCCAAATCGGACTTCTATTTTAGTAATTTTTTCAATAAATTATGCTTCAATAACCTTGCAGGGTTATTCAATCTTTATTTATGTCCGATTTATTTAAAAGAAATTCATTCAAGATCAAATCCTCATATATAAATAAGAGTTAAATTTATATATAATTTTACCCCAAATTTGTTAAGTTTTTAAGTTAACCTTTGAATGATCTACTACTCAATTTGATAAGTTTACATTTACTATAAAGAAATTCAAGTTGTTCGAAGTTTGACCTATATTTCGTCTCTTCGTTAAGAACTCTTCTACAAGATCGATTTATTTATAGAAAATAAATCAGAATT